>JABCJY010001484.1:0-25201 GCA_013184415.1 Fusarium concolor
TCGAGCCTTCCCGGGGGAGATGACCTCTACTTTTGCCATGTAGGCCTCCTGAAATTCAAGAACTACCTTTTTGATGGTAGTTTCTTCGTATCAATAAGCAGGCACGGGCTCCAGTGACCAGGTGACAACGATGAACTGAGAGCTTGATACGACCCTTCTGCTATTTTGCTTGAGACCTTCCACAAAGTGTCTTATAAGAGATCCTGGACTGAGCGTGTTAGGATATAACCGATGTACATAGCGTTTTGTTTCAAGCTGACAATGGAGGGAGAACAAGGATCGACTTATAAAACACATGCTTTAGGGCTTCGTTAAATTCCAGGTAACTCAGTTGAAATTCTTTACTAACCCGTCACTTTAAGAGATATGTTAATGGCCCGTATGTGCTATTATGTTCACAATCCAGTGACGGTAATCTACACACATTTTCTGCGTGTGGAAGGGCGAATAGTTACTGGCCTGATCAGATCTTCAAAGAAGTACCAGTGATCTGATATAGGAAAAGCTTGGAGAAAAGACTCACTTTCATCTTATTCTTATGTTGATATGAGCTGTTCAAGTTTGGTGAGTGGTGTATTGGACCGCCATAACTGCAGGTTGAGTGCCACAGCCCTCTACTCCCAATACATGCGCTGTGATCTTAAATAATTTATACACTGGGTTCAGAGTGAGCCATGATTGTTCCATAGGTATATCTTATCACTGTCCATCTCAGGTCTGATCATTCTGGAGATCAGTTGTAGCTCTTGCTGACATCTAAGTTCGGAAGCATCTCGTTGCCAAACTCGACAGCGAAGGCGAACTAGCTCTGTTTACGTTTTATAGGTGGTTAAATGTTTATAGTCTATGAAATATTTCAGCATACTGGAATCCAATGCACACCAGTAAGCGTTAGCCTGTTGAAGTTTGAGTTCCTATTTACTTTGCTGGTGAATCTAGAGGTACAATTGCCACCTCAAGCTTCAATTAATTGGCAACCCTCGAGGAAGCAACGCGTGTAGAGAAACTGATCGTACGATATCACTTTGGAGAAGATAGAGAAGAGGTTATCGACAGATTCTTGTCGTCAGTTCATGCTCAGAGCAGCATCAGCAGCATCATGATATCTCAACCAACCACCTTATCCCCTGTGGCTTAGTTGGCTAAAGCGTCAGACTAAGACTAAGGCAGCAAAAAGATATACCCACAAGGAGCAACAACAACTCAAGATCAGAAAGAAACTCCCCCCGGAAGGCTCAAACTTCCGATATCCCGATTGTCGGCTAACAACAGTCGGTCTGGGTTTGTAGTTTGGACCACGAGTTCGTGGTTTTGACTCAGTGATGTGGCTCAAAGAGCCAATGAATCAGAATCACCTTGAACAATGGGACTGGTGGACGTGAAACAATGGTGAAGTGATCGGGGTTGTAAGTTTTCCTTCACACAGAATCACGCTGTATGATAATGAGAAGATGTCTGCTTGGATGTTTGATCACTGCTTGTATTTGTATGTGCAGCTCATGCCCGTAGATGAAAGAATCATGTATGAATATCGAAACTCGCCCGCTTCATGCTTCAACCCAACAGAACAACGCCACAAAGTCATCACCAAAATTACCCCCCTGACCCTCCAAACCCAACGTCATACAAACTCCTTTCCTTATGCACAAGCCCCTGATTATCCGTCTCCACACCAACGTCAACACCCATGCCATCCATACCAACCGTCCCATCCATAACATTATCATCATCCTGAGGTTCTATCAACATTTCCAAGTCTCTGTCCACCACATGTGGCCCCACGTCTTCAGTTGCATTGAGTAATGCTTGAAAGTCAGCAGGCGAGTGGTATTGATCAAAGGGGCCAAGGTCGTGAGATGAAGATTGATTAATGATCCGCGGGTCGATGGGTTGATATACATTGTGATCGTGTGGATGGTGGCCAGTAGGGGGATCTTGAAGCATGGGACTGTGGGAGTGAAGTGCATGATCCATTGAGCTGCTTTGCAGAGTGTGAGGAGGCGCAAGTAGAGAAATATCAGCTGGGTTAGCATAAGGACTCGGTGTATGATCGTGATCTGGACTTTGTTGTGAGAGTGTCGGTATCATACTATGCTCTTGCAGCGGTAGCATTTGGGTTGCAGGAGGGCTCGTTAGCTGTACCTGGTGGTCATTTGTATCCCCGCTTACACCTAACCTCCTCCCTCCACCATTATTATTCAATGAAGTTGCTTTTCGCGCACCACCAGGATTAGGCGTCTTGCCGAGCTCCTTACACTCCACGCAACTGCGAATAACATCGCTGACCGTCTCCTTGATACGACTCCAATGGTACTTCTCTGCAATAGTGGCGGTAGTCTTGTTGATACCACCGTGCTGCTGAACATGCACTTGGCGAGCAATATCGAACTGACGAGCTGGATCTGATATTACCTCCTTATCCTTGAGCATGAGCTTGTCTCCATCGAGGAGTTTATAGTGCGTCGCCGCGCTGCGGAGCCTGCTTTTCTCGGCGCGGTCAGCGCCGTTCGGGTACTCGCCGTACTTGAGGTAGAACTTGATCTTGTCGAAACGCTCTTCACTCACGAGTTCCTCGCTTTCGCGCGGTGATAGGTCCCGCCCGTAGATGATGGCATCAATCAGCTGGTTCGGATAGCTGCGAAGGTTTCCGCAGCCCTTGACTCGGCCGATACGTTTGAAGCCTAAGGCATCCCAGATGCGGCATGATGCCACGTTGGTCTCGTACACCAGGTTGAAGACGCTGTAGGTGTATCCTAACTTGGGTGCCCAGTCTAGATACGCCTCGCCCATGAGACGACCGACACCACGGTTACGTGCGGCATCAGTGACGAGGAAACCGGCGTTGCACACATGACTGCTACGACCAGGATAGTTGGGCTTGATATAGAAGCTCCCCAGACATTCCCGGGACCAATCTTTGCCTTCAACAACATCCTCGGCACGTTCAACATTTCCAAGCAGCATGATAGCGCCAAAGTTCTGGAACCAGTAAGAACCAAACTTATCGGCGGCGAAGGCATCCATCATAGGATATGTATCGCCGCCTTCAATTTCCTTGTTGATTTGGTCACATAGGTAGGCGATCAGCGACTCAGGAACCTGGTGTTTTGAAGAAAACGGGATGATAGTAGCCACGGTCTGACGATCGCGGAGCGTGACCTGCCGAGGGGTGATCTCGGCCGGGAGCCTGGGGTCATTCGGGTCCGGATAAGGGGGCTGACCGGAGACTCGGTAGATAGTGGGGCTCGCCGGATCATCCAGCATGGCCGGCATCTTGTTGGATGGAACCCTTATGCGGGGTTGAAAGAAGAAAGAGAAGAAGAAGAAGCAGAATAAGGATTTAATTGGAGGAGAGAGAGTTCACGCCTATTACCAATTGTTAGCTTTTGGTTCACCTCCTGTCGCTTAAGAATATATATCATCGCAGCCTGAGGATGATGTTGTCTTACACCAAACAAACCCCCAGCAAGACTGATAGTGCAGAATGAAAGAAAAGTATGGAATGATGCATACCAATTCAAGAAACAGGCGACACCCAGGCAATTTAATAAGTGTAGCTCGGCTCAAAAGCTAAACTATTACGGGCGAATTCTTTGTTGTGGAGTGCTCTCTCGAATCCCGATTTCGCACCGAAGTCTCTATTCAGATCTCTCGAATTCTAGACATACGGTATCGAAATCCACTACTGTGGGTGTGCTGTGAAGCTGCGTCTCAATGCACTGCTGGGTGGTGGCCTCGATCCTTGGCTGGAAAGGGCGCGCCCTGGACTGTCTGGGGGACCTCCACTGGGGACTAATTTGCAGCCACTGTAGGCGCCGCAGGGTCCCGTAATAGCCCCGGTATTTCAGTGCTCCGCTATGCAATACGGTGCAGTGCAGTGCAGTGCCGGGCTTGTTTTTGCTGCAGTGCCGTGATGTTCGTTGTGACTGTGCTGAAATGTTCGTTGGTGATGAGGGGAAATGCGCAGGCTGTGTCAAGGTAAATCCTCACTAAACCCCCCCCAAATTTCATGGAGGCGGGGCAATGCACCGAGCCACCTGGAAAAAGCAAGCCCAGCCCACTCCACCTTAAACTTAAGGCTGAGGTCAATTGTTTATCCGGAGATATCGCCGTGATCGGCCTCAATATCACCCACACAATAACAGTTAACTATAGTAGTGTCTGGCTTACAACGATCGTATACAATGCATGTTTATATTTCATTCCAGCTTACATCGCTTCCGTGCTCTGTTTCTCCCGTAGGCTATTTTACATCTTCCATATTGTACACAGCTTTTCTACTGCTTGCCGCTCTTGATGTCGGCTTCGATTGCCTCCGCTGCATCCTTTAGTCCTGACAGCTGCTCCTCTATGCTCATCAGCTTAGAATCATGTGTTGAATCAGCGGGCTTAATTTCAGCCTGAATTTCAGCCACCATCTCAGGAGCATCGGGCTGCTTGGGTGATTGACTGGCTGGCTCAGAGGCAATAGGCTGTTCAGGTATCGCGGGAGGGGACTCGGTAGGCTTAGTTTCAGCTTGAGTCTCAACCACAATCTCGGGAATGGAAGCTTGCTCAGCCGGTGTGGAATCTGACTCAACAGGCTTGACCTCAGCCTGCTCAGGCAAAGCAGCAACCGCCTCAGCGGCGGCGTCCTTTGCAGCCCCAAGAGCAGCTTCTCCCATCATATCAACCATATCTTTCTCAGTAATCTCAACCTCGTCTGCGTACAACCCCTCCCGCAGAAGCTTCTGCTCCTCCTCAGTGAACCCTTCAAGGTTGTGCTGCATCTGACCCATGACGTTCTTGCGCTCTGCGAGAGCAGCCTTCTTCTCACGGTTCATATGCTGGACAAGATCAGGAGGGTTCTCCCATGTCGCCTTGTCCTTCTTGGCATCTGCCATGCGTCGTTGCTGACCCCGTTGACCGGCTCGGCCTAGAACACCACCGACAACAGCCATAGCTCGCAGACTATTGGTGAGTCAGTATTTCCAAGAAAGTAATTTTGAAGGAGTTCTTACCTGTCGTCGTTGGCGGGAATGGTGTAAGTCACCCATGATGGGTCAACGTTGGTGTCAATAACACCAATTGTAGGAATACTCTTAAGGCCACACTCGTAAAGGAGAGTATAGTTCTCAAGGGGGTTCAGACAAACAACCAGATCGGGCATCAGCGGTCGAGCCGAACCTCTGTAGTTCTCAAAACCAGGAAGCTCTTGGTCCTTGTGGTCCACAACCTTCGTACCAGCCATCTTCAGAATGACATCTCGGTTGGTGATAGCTCCAGGTGTCCACTTTGTGAACAAATGACAAGCACCAGCCATCTCAGCAGCCTGAGTGACAATCTCCATCTGACCCTTGCGGTTTCCAACAAAAAGAATCAGACCAGCCTTGTATGCAACCTCCTCCACCACACGAGCTGCCCGCCGAAGATGTGCCGCAGTAGTTTCAAGAGAGATAATATGAACACCCTGCCGAACACCGTAAATGTATCGAGAATTGGCTGGATTCCAGAGCGAAGTTTTATGTCCAATATGTGTTTGCGAAGCCATCAACATCTCCAGAGTAATATCCTCAGGACCAGGTGGGTTGTTGACGAGCTCGGTCGGAACATATCGCTTCTCCAGTTTTGAGCCGAGGCTTCGCGTGTTGGCCTGAATACGCTGCCATTCCCTATACTGCTGAGCGGGTGTCGCAGGTGTCGCAGAGTTTGAGTTCGCATAAGGTGTCGTCCATGCCGCACCCCGGTGCTCGTGCGCTGAGTTGGTCCTGAGGGAGAGAATACCATCCTGCACAATCCTCTGCTTCTTTCGTGCTGCTGAAACAATCTTGGGAGGAGCGACGGTGGGTTGAGAGGTTTTCCATTCCTCGTTTGTTGTTTCGGTTTTGGTGGTGACTTGTGTGGACAATCGACGGGCGAGGGACCTGGAGATGGGAGACGCTAATGTGTGGCGGCCTGAGCATATTAGTTGAAAATTTGAAGTAGTTGAAGCTCAATTGACTCACAATGCCGCACGGGGGCGTTCCTCACGATCATGGCGACAAGTTGGAGATTGCTCGATTATTGTGATGGTCGTCCGACAGTAGCCAAATTTTGGCAATGGCCAAAGTGCGGATGGAGGGATTTTCCGGACCGACTAATATCGTGCCGCTGCAACTCATCTCATAACCACGACTCTCACAAATAAGCAATACAGGGCAAACGAGCCTATGAATTTTATCTGACAAAGAAAATTGAATGGCATTGAATTAATCTTGCAAGGGTAATGGGTAATCTCTACTATGAAACACTACTTTCTCTCTTTGAATATCTACACTAAACAATCCCCCACCTCCCGCCTTCATCATGTCATTACGAAGAATAGCAAATGCCTCTACCGGCTGGTGAGCCTGGAAATGGTAAAGACACCGATGATAGCGACGGCCAATGTGACAATTGCGCCAGGGAGGATAAGCTCGTTTGGCACACCGGCAATGAGCTGCTCGGGGACTTGATGAGCGTGTGCATGTCGGTTTCTTCGTCTCCGTACGGGCTCGTCATCTTCGTCGTCCTCATCATCGTCGTCCTCATCTTCCTCATCAGGCCACCACTTACGGCGCTCACGAAGACCAGTGGAAATTGATGGTGTGGCAGGGGCCTTGGAGTCAGCTGCAGATACAGGGGGCTTCTCGGGGTCATGGACAAAGAGGTCGACCTTGTCATGATGAGCCTGACGGGCAAGAATAACTGCCTCGAGAAGGTCATGGTCGGCTGTGATAGAAATAGAATCTCCCTCATCATCTAAAAAGCTCAGGCCGAAACCGGGGCCAACAATCTTGCCGTCAGACACAGGAGGTACTCCGCCAATACTGTCTGCCTCGCCGCCAAGCTTGGTAGCCACAGCATTGACGAAAGCTTCGATGCCGTCTGTAGCTGTGACCTTAAGACGGTGCACTCGGCCAGACGGGGCCTTGAATTTGAAGGGGAAAGGGAGTTCCTCGGGAAGTTGATGTTCAAGAACGTCAGGGAGAACAGAGTGTGGAGGTGACTCCATGCCAACATGAGATGCTGAGTCTCCAGGCGCCAGACTGTCACCGATGCCTCGGTGCATGTCAGGCGAAGTGAGGCGAGAGCCAAGGTTTGTGTGGTGCGCTGCACTGCCCTCTCCAGACATCATGGACTCTGTCTCGGCGTCGAGCGAGAGCCAGAACTTGTTCCATGCGGGACCCTCGTCGTTGGTGTTCGACATGGCGTTGATTTGGTCAAGTGTAGCATATGTTAGCTTAAGAACATCGACCATGCCCACAATCTCGCCACCATCGTTCATGACAGGAAGGTTCAGGTAGTGGCCATCTGGGAACATATCAGCAGTGTCTCACAAAAGCTTTTCAAACAACTCACCATGCATCTTGCGGAGAGCCGCTTGGAGGGTCATGTCCATGGGTGCAAAGTCGGGGTGAGGGGTCATGACACGCACAACACTGCAGTTGGCGGGGTCCAGACCAGGTGCAATAACTCGGAGAACGACATCCTTGCTGGTGAAAATACCCGTAATAGCTCCTTGATCCTGAACCAGGACAGCGGTTGTACGGTTCTCCTTCATGAGTTGGGCGGCTTCTTTGACCGAGGTTCGTACGCTCACGGTGGTGGGGGGCACACCATTAAGTACAGTCTCCAATGTAGGCCCGGACATCTTGCTGCGCAGAGCTTCGACATATTGGATGATCTGCTGGGGCTGAGTTGAACCCAGTTCAGACTGGACACCTTCAAGTGCATCATAAAGCTTTCGGGAGGACGAGTAGGCACGCTCAAGCTTCTCCATAGCATCGTAAAAGCACTTGGTGATATCCAACACACCCGAGATATCCTGGTTCTCGTCCATAACTGGCAAATGTCGGAAACCCTTGCGGACCATGAGATCCAAGGCGTCGGTGGCACTGGTGTCTGTTCGCGCGCAAAGAGGATTCTTGGTCATGATTTCGGCAATAGTAATGGCGGAAGCCTTTGCTCCAGCTCCCACAACTCGGAACGCAAGATCCTTGGCGGTGAAGATGCCAGCAATTCGATCGTCATCGTCGGTCACAAGAACACAGTCCTCTCGCTTTGCGGCCATCAACTGGGCAGCCTCGGAGACGGTGGTGCCAGGCTTGATCTGGAGAGCCTGACTGGGCTTGAGGGCGAGGACAGTTCCTGGGGGAGCCTTTCGGGAGTGGCGAGCTCGGCTTGTGAGGTGCTTCTTCTTGGAGAGGTCATTTTCGAGCTTCTTTCGGATGGCCTGAGGTGAAGGTTAGCAACCTTGTATTCTGTGATTCGAACTCTCGCGAGGTATATTTCGAAGTCGAGGGCAGTTGATAGAAGATATCATGACGAACCTCATCACGTTTGGTCTGCTTCTGACGGCTCGCGCTGACCGCAGATCCAGTCTCAGTAGGCGGTGAGGGCTCGAGGACAGGACGAGGAATGCTTGAACCACCACTGGGACTGTTGGTGAAGGGAACGGCACCACGGCCCTGGTTGCGAGTGGGCGTTCCTCTATAAGTGTTTCCCGACATGGCGGCGGCGGCGGCAGATGGAACGAAGACGAAGACGAAACAAGGAGTCGGTCCGGCTTGTCGTCACAGCCAAAGGCAAAGTACGATTGATTGCTGTATCTGTTTCGCTGTAGGGCAAAAGAGGGTCGGCGGCAGGGAGGTGCAATAGAAAAAGGTGAGTCTATGCCCTGGATAGAAAAATCGAGGATCAGCCAATCGCAGTGGGCGAGATATTCTGCAGGCTGGAGGAAATCGGGTGATTTTGTTCAAGGTGAGTGATTCTCCAAGCTCCCAGGATTGTGGTATTGGCTGGTACGTCCCGTCTCTTGGCCTGGCCCGGCCCCTAGACCTTCAGGGTTGTTGTGGTAACTCTTAGTGGCTGTTGACTTTGGAGCACTTATTGTCCAACCAGGTGTTAGCTGAAACCGTTACACCGACTTGATCCGACCCGACAGCTTCATTAAAATACCTACCTGGGTACACTTCTGGTTAAGACACACCATGGGTAGCCAAATCGAAGATACTATTCATTGCAAGTGGAATACGACTCTGTATGCATGTTTGTCCCAGTAATGACCCGCATCTGATCGTATATTACTTACATATAGTTCGTCGGAAGGATCCATCACGTCCAGCCAGCACATCATGGGCCCGTGCTATTATGCGTCGATTTTTATATTCCATGCTCACCTACGGACTAGGAGCCTTGCAGGAAAACATATGATCGTGTAAGCACACTCTTATCGTACAAACAAATGACTTCCTTTTCCCTCTCTGACTGTTCCTCGAGAAATAGACATATCAAACCCCATTCATGTTTTCGTTGACCGCATGTATCCGCATCGCCAGTTGAAGTCCCACATCCCAGCCCTTCTCTCCCCTTTCCTTTACTTGACCTTCTTCATTCCGGGCCACGAAGTCGACGGCCAATAGTTGATGCCGCCGAAGTATCCTTCTTCTTGGGGAATTTTTTATACATGGTGTTGAGGAAAGCCGCCATGTTCTCTGAACCCCCAATGTACTCGAGTGTGTTCTTGATTGTGCCCTTCCACTCATCGTCAAGGTCCCCTTTCACAGCCCGTTCGAGTAGTTCTGTGACAACAACAGCCATTTCCATGCCGCCAACGCAAGTGTTTCCGAAGTCCTCTGCCATGGGTACACGATTACCACTCATGCCCCGAAGAGTCGCTGGCTTGGTGGGGTCGTTCATATGGAGAGCAATAAATGAATATCCGAGGGATGGACTTCCAGTGATGTCTGTGTCTTGGGTGGCTTCGCCGGTGCTTGGGTTGGACTGAGCGTCAGTGTCAGTGCTGGATGAGACTTGCTTGCGTGATGGAGCTTGCTCAACATCTGACGTGGGGAGTATGGCAATGAGAGGTCCTGGGTATAACTGGACGTGCGGGCACGGAAAGTATACCCCCGCCCATGGTGCAGTCTTGCCAGAGTCGGGATTGTAGCCTTGGTTTCGGGCCAGAGATCGGCAGAATTCGAGATTCTTGCAGTTTCTGAGGTTGCCTCGCTCCTGTGGAGAGAGTTCGAAAGCTTCCTCGTTGCCGTACAGCTGCAACGCGCGCAAATATCCACTGTAGGGGATAGTGTATCCACCAGTTGTGTCGACAGGACGGCTAAGGCGCTGAATGAAAGCAGTGTCGTAGATAGTGTCACGGCTGCGGTCTATTGTTTCGCACTTGTCGAAGACAAAGACTCCAGTGTTCTTGATTGCTGCGTCTCCCGCCATGTTGTTGTGGATTAATAGCGGGTACTCGAGAAGGTTGTCTGAAGTTGAAAAGAGGAAAATGATTTTGCTTGAGAGGCAAGAGAAGAAAAAAAATCAAGTAAGAACACCTCATGGAAGGAAGTCGCTTTGGGGCTGAAGCTCAATCGCTGAATGCCCGGGCGACAGTTGCGGCAACTGTTAATAACTGCCAAAGCAGTGCCTGCCTATCCTGTGAGTTAGTACTTTGAATATGACACGAATTTATAGTCATACCATTGTACCTAATATTTATACTATTTCACACTTAGTTTTTTAATTGTTGGTATATCTTTATATAATTTATACCGGGGGCATGCCTTTAGCGATGTCTTTGAATAAGTGCTGTTTTTCTATCGAGGAAAGGAGAAGCTTATCTAAAGAGTTCTGGTGTTGCCTTTAACCTCGGGATTGGCTCTTGAACACTGCAAATAGCCTGGTACTTATCTTCAAAGAACTCTGTGCATCGGCTGCACCTTATTTCTGATGCTTGTCGCCTCTCTTGACAGCGACCAGATACCTCAAGAGCCTCGGGATGTGTATTGGTTAAACTTGACACAGATGGACTTAGATGACCTACCTACGTATCTGTGAAAACGCGAAATTTGGCTGACTCGGGAGATCTGATCCCTCAACGCTTGATTTATCGTATCAGATGAATTCTTAGTGGCCGTGACGACCGTTGAAACATCCGTGTTCGTTCCATGGATATAGTTGGTCATATACATACCATAAGGACAGCCTTAGTCAGTAAGGGAGTACCTGACTTCTGGTTTAACTACTATATAGAGTATATCCACTATCGGAGTTGTAGATACACAACGCCGGTCTTATGGGGCCGTTCACGCCGACAGCCCCGGAACTGTTCATCGGGAGGCTAATCTATCCATGAGCGCTGAGTACCAACATGGGTGTTTACCCAAGATCCAACAGCACGGAGGCACTTGAGTAATAAAGGCGGGTTGCATATAAGGTATAGAAGATTTTGTTAACTGAAATGATAATCAGGTGACACATGTTAAGTCTGCTGAGAGAGAACACTGGCTGGAATTGCGCATTCAGAGTTTATATGCTGTAAGCCCCCAGAGTTCTTGAGACCTGGGTATGGTTATCCTTTTCTTCAATTAACAGGGTATCATATGAAAAGTCGCTTGACTTACTTACCTATTAAGTGGTGAGATTTATACCCTGTTATTGTCTCAAGGTCATTATCGCAAGCTAATACACGTGGTGGGAAAACTCAAGTTAATGGTTAACCTATAGGAGGTGTAACTTCGCAAGATATACAGATCGATAGGCATATCAGGCTGCCCCTAAAAAAAAGCCTGGTATGTCAGAAAGTATAAAAGGAAAGGTAGTTGCCTCTAACAGAGCTTTATTTACGATGAGGGTTGAACATGTGGGCAGCTGTAACAATACATACCTTGTCTCAGAATATCGAAGACTGTCTTTAGGCATGTCACGGAGCAAATTGATTCACATTCAAGATTTTATTAGGCTTATATGGCATCGAATAGCGATCAGATCAAGTGATAGTACTGGGTATGCCTAGGCAATTTTGCTTGCCAAGGAACGCCTCTCGTCTCAGTCGAGCAAACTCAACAGCTGAGTGTACAGTCATGGACTGGAAAACCTAGGCAACGCCTCGGGATTCTGTGGTGGCGGTGACACAGCATATCGCCATCGATTGTTTGGTTGGAATGCATTCGCACGCTGGAAGCCTTTGGGCGTTTATATGTCCAATGGGGCAGGCCCTCTTGGTATGGATGATGAACCAGGCCTTGTCATGACCAAATTGGCTGAGACAACCTGACTGTTGATCCTGAAACGAGACGTCATCACATCAGCGACAGGGATTGTTTGTGCACAGATGCAATTGAATGAGACATGTGTTGAAGTCCGAGGTTGTTATGATAGCAACAGGGAATAGAAGGATGATGTTATTTCCGAGCAACAATTCGAATTACCTCAGCTGTATGCATGGTGGTTTTACAGTGCTGAGTGTGATAGTTATCATGATTGTCATGGCAATGAGCACAAGGGTAGGTGAAGTCAGGAAGTGGCAAAAGATGGGGTGGTCACTATAGGTGCATTGCTTTGATTAGTCTTCAACTAGAATCTGGCGATGATGAAGGTGACGGGATAGCTACTGAGAATAAACATGGTCTATGGTGCAATGGGCCGTCGGTCACCACGGCACGTCTCAGAAGTTGGCCGCCCCTCTCTTTTAGCAGCTTAGGCGCTAAGGTATGCCAGGGTAACAGACTTAGCATGGGTGAAGCTGGATTTAGTGGTTCGGTTTTTGGTTGCCCTGGTTACTATTTACTTTAGCTAGATCTCATTGTCAACCCCAAAGATCCAAGTTATCCACACTACTGTTCTTGTTGCATCTAGCACCAAAGCTACTCCATACACACATACATACATACAGATCAAGATCAAGTTGAGCTTGAACATCAATTGCATCTATCTCATCCTTCGGGAGAGCTCAAACACACAAACGAGCACTTCCACATCCAATATTGCCTTAGAGGCATAACCCAACTTCACTTATATCGCAAAGTCGACCTCGGCTGAGCACGACAATACCTTTCCACTAGCCCGGCGCTCTGTGCTTGCGCTGCGTGAGGTAGGCAATAAAACAACAGCCTGTTATATCATGATCAAACTGACTGATATATCAATGGCAACAGTTTCGGACCTATAGGTTCCCATCGACAATATATCGACCGACGACAATTCCCTTCCGGACTCCCCTTGCGACAAAATGCTGTCCAATCCAACAGGACTTCACGCCCGACAAAAGCAGCATCGGCGTCAAAATTCGACACCGACTGCTTTCGAGGGCGCCAAGATCCCTAATTTGCCAACCACTACACAACGACAAACCGCACACCGACGCGGCATCAGCTTGGACGTTCGACGACAACAACAACAGAACTCCAACTCAGCATCACCAACAGCAACAAGGCAGAACTACATGGTAAGTACGAATACTAACAACACAGGATTAGCCAATATTTCGCAGCAACAAGTACTGCGAGAAGCGCAGCAGCAACGCATACAAGCACGCCCGGGCACACAGAACCCTTACGCCAACCTGGCCCCAAGTGGAAGTGAGAACTATCTCATGTCGCCTCATGGAACTCCTCAGACACAACGATTCGACCCGTCTTGCTTTGACCCCAACTCACTCCCCTTTGATCCCTACACCGCAGACCTCAACGTGATGATGGGCAAGGGCCAACAAGCTGGATACGGTGACAATATGTCAGGAGGTAAGGAATTTGATATCTTTAACAATGACAGTGCACTTTCGACCCCCACGTTCATCAACTTTCCTTCTGAGGGTTCCTCCGCTCAGGGCTGGTCCTCTGAAGGTGACACCTCCAGTACACGGAGGACCTCAAGAAGGATAAGTGGTGGTATCCTGGACCGTGTTAACAAGTTTGAGAACTTGGACTCAACGACGAGACCCGCGACACCTCCTAACCAGAACCCAAGTCAGAACCAGAACCAGAACCAGAACCAGAACCAGAACACACAGAGTCAGTCCATCAGCTGGGCAATGACAATGCCTGAGACGACTAACCTGGAGCAAGGCTATTTTCCCCCTACACCAATTGAGACTCCCCACGACCGATTGGTCAAGGATGAGACCGTGCCAAGTCGGTTTGCCGATGGTTATGATGAGTCTATGGAAGAGACTATCAAGCCCGTGAGGAACCGAGGAGGAAACCGAAGGGCTCAGACCATCTTCCAGGACATCAGACAACAATCTGAGCAAGTCATGCCTAGCCCAGCTCGGTCAAATACTCTTCCCGAGGCACCTTTCAATGGACTGCCAATGTCGACTCCTGACTACATGAACATGAACAGCTTTAACAATGAGTTCATGAAGATCGAGAGCGACTTTGACCGGGAAGACATCCACGGTCTCCCCCACCAACTGCCACAACAGACCACTCCCAACACTCCCCAGATGACACAGTATATGGGTTCTTTTGAAAACAAGCCTGATCTCCGACCTTACCCCATGAGTGCGCAGTCCATTTCCGGTACCCCTTCGCAAACTCCTTCTTGTCGCCACTCTCCCCACCGCCGAACTGAATCGGTTGCTAGCATCGCAAGTGCTGCCAGCATCGCCAGCATCAACATCGAAGAGACCAAGACAGAGACGGGAGTTACTCAAGATGAGATCGCCCAGTTCATCAGCGGTCCTGACGCAAGCGACGGCAAGTGGACATGCACATATGAAGAGTGCGGCAAGAAGTTTGGTCGCAAGGAAAACATCAAGTCACATGTACAGACTCATCTCAACGACCGCCAATACCAGTGTCCTACTTGCAAGAAATGCTTTGTTCGACAACACGATCTCAAGCGACACGCCAAAATTCACACCGGAATCAAGCCCTACCCGTGCGAATGTGGAAACAGCTTTGCTCGCCATGATGCTCTCACTCGACATCGTCAACGAGGCATGTGCATCGGCGCTTTTGATAACGTCGTGCGCAAGGTTGTCAAGCGAGGCAGACCCCCCAAGAAGAGCCGTCCTGATATTGAGACTCGCATGGAGAAGTCGGCGAGGACCCGCAAGAAGAATATGTCTGTCAGCTCAATGTCGTCATTCTCTGCTTGCTCGGACAGCTCAGCTGTCAACTCACCAGAACAGTTTATGCTTGACGACATGATGGACATTGGAATGGGCTCACAGAATCAGAACCTCGCAGCTGTCTCTTCAGCACCTATGACTGGCATCACAGCCGCAGCTCTCCAAGAATATGCCTCTTCTCCCTCTGCTGGCAGCGCACACTCATATGTCTCCCCTGAAGCTATCATGGAGGGCACTCCCATGCACGCTACGTCTCCAGCCAAGAGCATCGCAAGCCAGTACAACACACCTCCTGAGCTCTCTCAATCCTCTTCACCCCCTGCCACCCACTTCTTCGACGTCGATCCCAACACTTCAATCAACAACGACGATCTGACCGTTATCCCTGGAACTACCACTTTCGTGACCTCAGCAACCATGGCTGCTTCTCTTCCCCTTGGCCTGAGCAATGCAGACGACGAAATGCTATATCAATTCGCCAACGACGACGATCTTATCCAACTCGATCGCGATTCCACCATGCTCATGAGCAAGTTTGACGAAGATTTTGACAACGTCGGCATGTTCACCAACGCCAACGACGACGTTTTCTTTGGCAGCAACTAGGGTGTACTCAGCATTGTTCGTTTGTTTTGTTTTGCGCAAGCCAAGGAAAAGTTTCATCTCATAACTTAATCAGCCATGCACTTTTTTGTTTTGGACAACGTGTCTTTGTTTCTGGAAAGAAGCGACACATCTTATCTCACGATATTCACGCTCATGCTTCCACGTAATGCACGCCAGCGGCCATGTACACTAGGGACGAGGGAGAAGAAAGTCAAAAAGGGCTTGGGGACTTCTCACTGGGTTTTTCTTTTCATCATCATGGGCTATCAAAGGCGGAAATAGGCGAATGGACATCGGGCTTTTATGTTTTTGCTTGGGAAATTGATAGAAAGCAAAGGTCTCAACGCGGTCGGGTATCGTATACCCCTTTGGGCCGTTGGAGTTTGTGGTTGAGGCTTTTGCTTTTTGGGTAGATGGAATTTACCAATGGGATATTCATTGACGATTGAACCTTGTGTCTTTCATGATGCGATTGTTGTTGACTTTGTAAGGTTCGTTGTTGTAGCTTTGTACCAAGCAAACACTCGCACAGGTCTAAGCAGGGATCTGACGCTCGCCATTAATTTAACATAAGGATACTCTGTGGTTTTGTACGGTAATGCCAATAAAACGGTTCTTAGCTATAAGACATGAAATATTTATTCAATTACATCAGTACACTTTTGCTTCTGCTGTGTCATGTCTGATCAGCCAGCGTCTCACTGATTCTCCACTTCTCAGTACCTTACATCAAAACAAAAACCTCCACCTTCGTAATTCGTTATTCTTACACCGCCGTCACTTATCTCTACATGATCTGGCTCGTGATCGACCATGCTTACGCCTACTGTCGCCGTGAAAAACGGCTTCCTCTATGCTGCTGGAAACACCCCAGCAACCAGCTTGACGAGATCGGTGCCCCAAGGTCAAGATGTAGCTATCTTGTCACTGGGCTGTGGCGATCTGCGCAATATTCTTTATACAACTTACCTGGAGAAGGGATTCCGTGAGTTCGGGTCTGCCTATTTATGGACCTGGCAGCTAACTGAAACAGCGCAGAGAAAGATTGACTTTACTTGTTGCGATGTTGTTGAGAAGATTATTGGTATGTGGCTTACCCTGTATTGAGGTACCTCACGTACGTTCGCTGACCAGATACAGCTCGCAATGCTTTCTTTTTAATCTTTCTCCTCGATGAGGATTGCAAGCTGAATGATGAACAGCTCTGGAACATTTATTACCACTTTTTCGTGGACGAAGAGACTATAGCTGTTGTGCTAGAAACAGCCACTAAGCTATCCAACATCTCCAAGTCTCTCGATGATTGGAACGCCAGCACCTATGGCAAATCTATCAGATTTTGCGATGCCGATTCTCTGTCAGATATTCGTCGTGTCTGGATATCCATCAAAGCAGCAGCATCCAAGTGCCAGTCCGATAGATACATGGAGACGTTGCAGCAGAATATACAACCGTCCAAGGACTGTCGTGAGGAAATGCTGGGCCGGAGAGGAGTTAACATCACAGCTATGCGCTCTGCAGCACCGCTTTCTTTACAAGCAGGACCAAAGCTTTGTGATATGTCCGAACAGTACTGGAAAGACGGTACAGTCACGCCTCGTCAACCCAAAGACAAGCTACCGAACCCGCTCCTTGCAAGCCTCCTCTCAGAGAACGACCTCTTGCATTATGCCAGCGATCCTGTCTTGGGCTTTCATCTTGCTACGGCCTATGCTCCCCTTCTTGAAGGCTCTCCTCTTGAACCAAAGAACCCAGTGCAAGACTTCGTCGCCCCAACTGCCGCCAAGACACAGTTCAATGAATGGACCGCTGCCTTCAAGTCGTTGAAGAAAAACATCATCATTCGGTTTGCCGTTGCAGATGCTTTGACTCTTTGTCATAGCTTTCAGACGGCACAGGCAACAGGAAAACCGGCCAATCTGTATCGACGAACCTGGGACTCACGACCTTTGGTTCTGGATCCCGAAGACTACGGCAAAGGTGGCTCAGGTCCATCTATGTTTGATATGATCGACACCTCCAACCTGTGCGACCACATTGGAGCCCTCAATATCCTCGTTGCAGCAGGGCCTCTTCTCAAGGACGAGCCTTGGGCGTCGCTTTTTACAGAGCTGCTGATCAAGCCCGAAGGTGACCAGAAGAATGCCTTAGACAGGATTCTTTCTGGCCATACGCCAACTATTTCGCTACTGCTTGGGTTCAGCCCCGTGCAGTACTGGACTAACGCCAAGGCTGAATCCCACGTCGATGAGATTTTCCTCGGGCTCATGAACCAGGAAAAGGGAGAAACCCAAACGCGAAGTCGACTGGCTTGGAAGAGAGACAACCAGTTCTCGGGCCAAGCTCGCCATGGGAAGCTGCATGTCGACTCGAAGCAATTGATCAAATTGCTCTCGCCACTCTATGACTACATGTTTGAAGCCGAGAACATATCCAAATCCGAGGGTGTGGGGCAGAGATCAGACACCTATACTCACTTTATTCGTACAAGTTTTGCTGCTATGCTCAAAATTGTCATGACTAGGGTCACGACGGAGTGGCCTACCATGTGCTCGGCATTGATTGACTCTATTGCTCAGGATCATCGCTTCTTGATGGCCAGCAACGGCATGCAGGACTTATGCCTCCAGCTCCATCTTCACGGTGTCAATACAGAGCCTTGGATAATACAAGAGAGCAGGAGTATTCCTAAAAATGGAGGCTTCAACTGCTGGAAGTCTCTCCCCCCAGCAGTCGCTGTTACAGTGGTGGTCCCCAGGCCAGCCATTGCTCGACTGTACAAACACCAGAAAAAGGGCTTCAGATTTGCATCACCACCTCTCGTTGGATCGGTGAGATCCAGTCATGATGCAACCGAAGCGTGGCAGAACATGTTTAGTGACGTTCAAATTTCCTTCGGTAACATTGAAACGAAGAAGATGCCTGATGAGGACGACTTTCAGCTTGTTATTGAAAGAGATCGGGCTGGCTGGGCAGGGGACTCTCCTCTCATTGCATCTTTCTATGTGCCCACTTCAACCCTCCAGAACGAACCCAACTCATCATTGATTGGGCTTTGTGTCCCACCCACGGGACAGAACTCTGTTGTTTATGGCCCTATTCTCGGAATGACCATGACTGTGTTTGAGACACGCGCCGGCGACAAGGCAAATGTATTTGTAACGAAACTCCTACCCGGGCAAGATGGTTATCCTGTTCTGTGTAGTGCCGTGAAGCCTCTCGACAACGCAGTGAACCAGGGCCAAGATGACAAGACGACCAAGATTCTGCTCGAGATACCACCTTCTGAGTCTGTTATCACTACAGTGACTGGACATTTGGACATTAATTCAAAGAAAGGCAAGGGCTTCCTGAAGGATAAGGTCCCGATCGAGTTTATCCAGAAAAGCCCCTTTGTCATTGACATCGTGTTTGGTAAGTACCAACACGTTTGTCCTCTCAACTTCCCAGTGCCTGTGACAAAGGATGGGGTCAGGTCACGAGTTGCTCGAACAACAGGCTATGTCGAAGTTATAGCGCGGCTGGCGCAACCGGGTTTCTCTCCAGAGCTCTTGGACTTTGTCTATCCCTCAGCGATCTCTTCTTCCGGCGTTCCAGCCTGTCTCAACATACCCCACCTGAACCTTGACAATCTCCCTGTTGTTGATCTGGAAAATAAGGACAGAAACCGATGGATGACAACTTTGACGTCGCTGCAGTTTTCAGCCCGGGAAAAGCACCTGCGCAATGTCCGCGACGAAAGTGGAATCTCGCATGATCCCATGGTCAACTTCAAAGAATCTATCTTTACCATGTTCATGATTGCCTCAGGCCTGCAGGGTGGACAGACAGGCTTGTTTGCCATTAACCACCCTAAAAGAGGCGGCATTCACATGCTGGTATTTGTGTCAGCTATCAGACTTGATGGCGATGCTGCCTCGATTGTTCTCGACGCTGCTGTCATCCCGTTTACAATGGACCTTGTTCAATCAGGCAGAATGGAGTCTTTCCTCCTCATACTCCGGGAACTTGAGTGTGGCAGCATCGATGTGGATGACGCAGAACTCGGCCTCTGGAAAAAAGCACTCCCTTCAATGGTAGAACGATGCCGTACCTGGTCCCACAGCAAGAGCTGTGAGTATAAGGAAAAGGGGGCAACTATTCCGTTGAGCCTCAAAGATGGCGAGCAAGTCTTATGCTCGTGTGGAAACGGCTGTCTACCTGAAGCCTTTGTTTCCCTTCCTGAGTGGCATAGTGCAGCACCGAACGCGGTCCGTATTGCAATCAGCCCTACGTATGCAATCCCGTTCAACGAAGAAGTTATCGATCGTGCCGAGCTACCCAACATGGGAACCCCAGTGACTCGAGTCGAAAGATGCAGAAGCTGTGGGAAACCAGAGAGCCAGGAGGGAATTACGCTGAAGAAGTGCTCACGCTGTCAAAAGGTCAAATATTGCTCTGGGGACTGCCAGAAGAGAGATTGGAAGAAGCATCGGGCGGAGTGTGACTAAGCCACAATGATGGCCAGTGAATGGATATGCTGGCTGGCGTTAAGTTGAAGCGAAGCTCAAAAATTCTTGATTACTGGGAGGCTGAAGTATTGAAAGCTGTATTGTAAAGGAGTAGCTGAGACCAAGAGAACGTCTTGAGAAGATGACTCGTACAAGCCAAGGTTGAGATGATGTCCTGAGGCGAAAGGAAGGAATACCTGTGCCGAGAGCCCAAGAAAAGTAATTTTTAAATCAACATCAGTAATAGTTTCGAAAAGTACATATCCATGATTTTCTAGTTATAAATGTCCGAATAGCATCTTACATGATGAAGCACATAGCCAAACTGCCTCTGATTGGCCGCTCACCGAGCCCCTCGGTTTTCACCTTACACCGCTTTCATCCCTTGGAGGGCAGGAGGGGCAGAAAAAATGTCCAGCCTAGCCCATCTACTATTGCCTGTGACCAGCTGGTGCAAGCTTGTGCGATTACGAAATCGCGAAACCTCCTACACCAGCACCGCTTTTTCAAGCCTCGACCTATTTGATCTCGACATAGCCATCGTGCCCACGGAGACCTGATCTACAATCATGTCGGCCGCACAACTCCTCAACCCCAAGGCCGAGTCCCGAGTGCGTCGAAACCATCTCCATACCCCCCGCAAACAAAGTGGCCTTGCCTTGCAGCCTGCTAACCCCGTTGTCGCAGAGGAGGGGCGAAGCTCTGAAGGTCAACATTAGCGCTGGTGAAGGCCTACAGGATGTTTTGAAGTCCAACCTGGGCCCTCTGGGCACCATTAAGATGTGAGTATTTTTTTTTTTTTTTGGAGAGTTGTGTATAGTTCCTTAAGCTAACAATTTCTTAGGCTTGTTGACGGTGCGGGACAGGTACTGTCTTCCACCAAAATGCCCCTCGACGACCCCTAAACTGACCGATACCCTCAGATCAAGCTGACCAAGGATGGAAACGTCCTCCTCCGAGAGATGCAAATACAGAACCCCACCGCCGTTATGATTGCTCGAGCAGCAACCGCTCAGGATGATATTTGCGGTGACGGAACCACCTCCGTGGTTATGTTGGTTGGCGAGCTCCTCAAGCAGGCAGACCGATATATCTCTGAAGGCCTGCACCCTCGTATCATCACTGATGGTTTCGAGGTTGCCAAGGTCGAGGCTCTTAAGGTGAGTTCTTCGCCTCTCCCCCCCTGAACTTTGGCTCAACGTTGCAGTTCCTCGACTCTTTCAAGCTCGCTAAGGAGGTTGACCGAGAACTCCTCCTCAACGTCGCCCGAACCTCGCTCGCCACCAAGCTCAACTCGACTTTGGCCGCCAAGCTCACACCCGATATTGTCGATGCCGTTCTTGCTATTTACCAGGCTCCTGCGAAGCCCGACTTGCACATGGTGGAAATTATGAAGATGCAGCACCGAACAGCTGCTGATACTCGGCTGATTCGTGGATTGGCCCTCGATCACGGTGCTCGCCACCCCGATATGCCTAAGCGACTCGAGAACTGCTACATTCTCACCCTCAACGTCAGTTTGGAGTACGAGAAGACTGAGATCAACTCCAGCTTCTTCTACTCCAGTGCTGAGCAACGTGATAAGCTTGTTGAGAGTGAGCGTCGTTTCGTCGATGCCAAGCTCAAGAAGATTGTGGAGCTCAAGAAGGAGCTTTGCGGTAACGACGGAACAAAGAACTTTGTTGTCATCAACCAAAAGGGTATTGACCCTCTTTCTCTTGACGTCCTCGCCAAGAACAACATTCTTGCTCTTCGACGAGCCAAGCGAAGAAACATGGAGCGACTCCAGCTTGTCTGCGGCGGTGTTGCTCAGAACAGCGTTGATGACCTGTCTGAGGATGTTCTCGGCTGGGCTGGTCTCGTCTATGAACAGACTCTCGGCGAGGAGAAGTTCACCTTTGTTGAGGAAGTCAAGGACCCTAAGTCTGTTACCCTGATGATCAAGGGTCCCAACGCCCACACCATCGCTCAAGTGACAGATGCCGTCCGAGATGGTCTGCGAAGTGTCTACAACATGATTGTGGACAAGTCTGTTGTCCCCGGAGCTGGTGCCTTCCAGGTTGCCTGTGCTTCTCACCTCAAGAGCGATGCCTTTGGCAAGTCTGTCAAGGGCAAGGCTAAGTGGGGTGTTGAAGCTTTCGCTGATGCTCTTCTCATTATTCCCAAGACCCTGGCTGCCAACGCCGGTCTTGACATCCAGGATGCTCGTAAGTTCATTATCTCGCAACTACACATACAATTTCTAATTTGCTACAGTTGCGGATCTGCAGGATGAGTATGCTGACGGTAACGTCGTCGGTCTTAACCTCGAGACTGGTGACCCTATGGACCCTGAACTGGAGGGTGTCTTTGATTCCTACCGCGTTCTGCGAAATTGCATTGCCTCTAGCTCCAGTATCGCGTCCAACCTCCTTCTATGTGACGAGTTGTTGAAGGCTCGACAGATGGGTAGAGCAGGCGGACCTGGGCCTGGCATGGATGGACCTAGTGATCACATGTAGGAGATACCACGTTAAAAATGAGGCTAGACAAAAGGCTCTGGGACGTAATATACACAATTACGACTTAATTTTTATGACTCAAACATATATCTAGTGCTTTACATATTGTAGGAGCACATCATGTGTAAGGTCGTTGTTGTTGGGCCTTCTGATTGCTGCGCTAGGCCCCGCATTCTTTGGCAACCTTTTGAAGAAAAAAATAATTACCCCACCATCGCCACCTAGCAATCAACCCCATCAATATCATCATCATGGCTTCCTACGATTCCGATTCCTCGGACGGCGAGTTTGAGGAGACAAACGTGCTCTTGGGGTATGCCTCTAAAGAAGCAGATGAAGATACCGTCAGCAAACTCGGCGGCCGTCCTGTGCGTCTTTGACCTGTCCCGCACTAGACAAATTCATGGTATCTAACAACGAAATTAGGACTGGCTAGACAACACCGGCCCCAGCGCAGCCTACGCACGATGCAAAGTCTGCAAGGATCTCATGGCTTTGATCCTGCAGCTCAATGGCGAACTTCCTGAGCGATTCCCTGAACATGAGCGACGAATCTATGTCTTTGCGTGCAGACGACAGACTTGTCGGCGCAAAGAGGGCAGCATCCGTGCGCTAAGAGGCGTGCGAGTATGGAAGGAGGAGGTACCTAAGGAGGCCGAAGAAGAGAAGAAGGCTGAAGAGGAAAAGCCAAAGAATGAGGGACCTGGACTAGGGGAGACGCTTTTTGGTTCAAAGGGTGCAAACCCTTTCTCTACCAACGCGAATCCGTTCAGCAGCTCTAGCAGCTCTGGAAACCCTTTCAGTTCTGGATCTGCCAATCCCTTTTCATCCTCTTCTTCACAGCCCGAAGCAGTCAAACCTTCTTCTCCTGAGCCAGCGACAACTTCCCTTACCAAAACATTTGCGGAATCTCTGAATATCAAGGATACACCGGCGACACCGCCTCTGCCCTCAGAGCCCTGGCCTGCTGAAGACGCCCAAGCTCAAGCTTATCCAACTCTATATCTCGCCGATGCCGATTTTGAAACCCTGGACCCCACACCTGCCAAAGTTCCCACCAACGCCCGCCTGGAGGATGCTGATGCCGCGGAACCTTCTATACTAGACCGTGAAGCTTTCGAGTCGAGTATGGACGCTACGTTCCAGAAGTTTGCAGACCGTTTGGCGCAGAACCCGGAGCAAGTCATTCGATATGAGTTTGCAGGTACCCCTCTTTTATACTCAAAGAAGGATGCTGTTGGTGACGCTGTGAACAAGGGTGCTATTCCTCGTTGCTCCAACTGCACGGCGAGAAGAGTGTTTGAGGTGCAGTTGACGCCAAATGCTATCGCTGAGCTTGAGGCCGACGATATGAGTTTGGAGGGCATGGAGTGGGGTACCATTATTATTGGTGTGTGCGAGAAGGATTGCTCGCCGAGAGGCACCCCAATTGGGGAAGTAGGATACCTTGAAGAATGGGCTGGCGTACAATGGGAGGAGTTGTCCAAGGGCAAGTAAATATCTGGAAGTTTTGGAAAATGAATATAGCGAGAAATCAAAAGCACTGGAAGAAGTGGCCACATAATTTCTGGGTCCACATGAGCCAAAGTACGATACGATATATCGACAAATCGCAAAGTTCTATGCAATTCTAGATCCTTGGATTGCTCTGCAATGACATGTCCGATTAAACGCCTAGTTTTTGTAATCCCCGCCATGTTACCATGCGAGCCCTTCCTAGTCCCTCCGCATCATGAGTCGTGAAGTCCGAATCCCATCAAATGGTGGAGGAAGTGCGCGAAAAGTCCCTTTTGATCCGCTAAAACTCTCAAAAAGCTCAAACAGTGTCCTCCCACGACCGTCGGAGCACCCTGGAGAACTGCTCGACGTTGACGTCCTCACGGATCTCGGCCTTCTTGGCCTCGTTGTCGGGGTTGGATGGAACCTTAACGCTGCCGTCGCCCTCGACTGTCCAGCCGCAGACCTCGGTGACGAACTTCTTAGTGGCGTCCTCATTGAGTCCGAGCCATGACTCGAGATGGCTGATCTGGAGTTCACGGAAGGCCTGTGAAACGAGAAGGGCGATACGGTGACGGACAACGTCCTCAAAGTCAGGAATGTCGGCAATCAAATCGGCAACCATGTCGTCGTCAAGGTCAGCCCAGAAGTGGGAATACTGAGCACCCTCGAGCTGGCCGTTGAGGGATCGAAGCTTGGTGATGGCCTCACCAAGGTCGCCCGTCACAGCAGCGGAGGGGTTGATGAGATGGAGAGCGAGAGAGAACTGCGCCGAGGGGAACTGGGTCATTGTCTTGACGAGGATGTTGGTGATAACCTCATCCTTGATACGGTCAGGGTTGAGCTGGTACCTGAGGGGGGAGTTAGCGTTGAGTCGAGTAAGTAGTGAGGATGCTGTAGGCTGGAATATTGGGCATTTCAGTCGCACTAATAGTTGACTTCAGGTGTGGCCAAGTTGAGAACAACCCGCCACACTAGTCAGGTAATAGGAAACGTTGACAAACGGTCATCATATAGAGCCCGGGGAGCGATGTATAACAAGAGTGAAACACTCACAGCTTCAGCAGTGTTCGGTTGGCATTGCAGTCAGTGAACTTCTGCTCGCATTGGTCCTGGAGATAGGTCTCGAGAGCGCCGACAGCCTCGGGATTGTATCGTTCGAGTCCGTTGATAATGGACGAAATCTCGCTGGGCCTCTCGGGCGGATCTTCTCCGTTCATTGTGGCGGTATATAGGGAGGGGTCTTTATG
>JABCJY010001486.1:0-14110 GCA_013184415.1 Fusarium concolor
TTTTTTTAAATTTTTTTTTTAAACAGGTATTAGACCCCAAGCTTTACGCCGTCCAAAGAGAAAAGCAAGTAGGGTTTTTTTGTCGGAGTAGATTTTCTGGACTTCAGGTCTTATCTTGTAAAGAAGCCTTCAAGGTTCAATTGGCTACCGTGGAAGCTCTTGGGACAAGTTTCTATTATTGGGCGGGGGGAGATGATGTGTTCTTTGTCATGTTGTCTAGCCTACCGCTTCCCACCTGGTACCTAGTTGTATAGATATTGTTTATTGATGCCCATCTAGGAGATAGGTAGGTATGTAAGCTGGAGAGATCTTATGCCAGTTACTGTGCTTATACCTAGAGAAAGAATATGGCAGGACCAGGTGTCATGGACCTACTCCCAATCTATGATAGAAAGCTGGGTATCCTCGTCAGAACTTATTTAATCTTTATTTAATCTTTCTACTAATTTTAATCAATCTTTTCAAACTCTTGTATCTTGATGAATGAATGAGTTGACTTGAAAGCGCCAGGTTTTGGTTGGCTTGGGCTCTGTCTCAAGCGACCCACTGAATCATGACATCGACCAATCGGGCGTTTCGCTCGACTTCACATCAGACATCAAGTCGAGCTTTAAAAAAGTTGATAGGAGCAACATTTGATGCCAAACACGTCACAATGAGTGTCCCACGAGCGCGGATATTGGACCTAGTCAAGGTAAAAACTCTTTGGGCCATGATTTTCGATCCCGTACTGAAATTCTGCAGGCGCAATGCCAGGTCTTCGCAACCTCCTATAACCCCGAAGGCGTGCGTATGGGCAACAAGGTGCTGCGACAGCGATTAAGAGGACCAGCCATGGCAGCATACTATCCTCGAAAGACGGCGACGATCAAAGACCTGAAGCGCGAGTTCGGACCGATGCTGGCGACTTGGGACGAGGGAGAGGAAGACCGATTCGAGTACATTGAGGAGTACGCTGGACATCGGGACCCTGATTGAAGACATACACAAGTACTGACAGCGCGATTTCTAGACTCAAGCTCCGTGGAAAAAGTGCACCCAAGAAGAAAACAGGACCTCCAGGTATGTTTTGAGTGTCTCAATGGTCGAAATCAGCTGCTTACGATTCTCTAGCTCCTACTGGCAAGAAGCGATAAGCCAGAAAAACGACGAAAACATCTCCAATGACGATCATGATGGCTTACAGAAGCCTTTATATGAATCAAAAACATCGAAAGACATGCTAATTGTGTGATTTCTTACGCGTGATGGAGGGATCAAGGTGGTGAAAGAGCACAAGACACTTTTCATGTGGCCTTCCATCGCAGTATGTACAATTATTTGTATCACTACCCAGACAACATCATTTCGAGTCCCGATTTAGAGCCTCTATATGCTGTTCATTTTAATGTTCATTTAAGGAGCTGTTCTATTATGTATCGCGACAACTTCAGAGAAGATTCCCTCCCCCGTACCTGAACAACCTAGCTGCGACCATATGTGTTCATTATACGAAGTACAAAAGCAATACTTATACCATCCAAGTAAAACAAGCCGAGCTAAAGGCCGGGATATAGGTAGCTACGTACCTAGGTAGGCAAGCGACAGCACGGCGGCCTGATCCCAAGCCTTCTCCCCTTACGATTTCGTTTTGTCCTTGACGACTTCGGTGCGATCAGTACCCTTCGCTCTTACCTCTGTCGGCTCCTAATTACAGCGAGACCTTCGATCAGAATTTTATGTAACTTGGATACAGGACCAATCGCATTAGATCCGGGACAGTAACTTAAGATGTACACCCAAATGCCTTCGAGACTCTTAAGGGTACTGTGGCACTGCAAAATCGCATAGTCCTCTATAAATGGACCCTATTTGCTTTCACTGTGAGTTGGGTGCCTGGTGACAAGCAGTTTCAGCAACAGTGGAAGGAACATTGGTGTTCGGGCTGCTCCTGTCGGTTGCTGGCACCTGCCACTTCTGCGCTCTTTTCATCCGCACCTGCCTCCCACCTGGCCCTGCAAAAAGTCTGTGTCAGTGAATAACCTCCTTTCCCTTCCTTTCCCTTCCCTTAACCTCCATTCTTCCTCTTCCTCCATTCTTCACTCTCCTTTTCACATTCAACTCCTTCTTGGACCACACACTTGACACATTCACACTCTTTCTATCGTGCGTTCCTTAGAATCCACTGTCATCTACAATTGTTATCGACTGCAACATCGCCAAATCAACTGCATCGAGGCTTTGGTCAAGTGTTGCGATATCATGTCTTCTTCACCAGAGCCTTCTGGACCGTCTCCTCAGAGGACTGTCCCTATCTTTACTGCTAATGTGCAGCTCGAAAACCCAGACGACTCACCACTTGGCCCAACCCCAGTCAGTTAGCCTTTTCCCATCAAGTTTCTTGAATTAGCTTAACCTTGGTGGAAACCTTTAACATAATTGAAGGATCACACTGACCTAGAACACAGAAGGAAGCAGGCAAGAGCATCCCTGCCAAGAAAAACATCGCTGCCCTATCTACGTCGAAGCTCGCGAATCAGGGTCTTCCAAAGGTGAAATCAACCATCCGTCCATATCATTTGCGAGTTGCTGACCATGACAGAAGATGAAAATCAGCTATGATAGCTTAACCACTGAGCAATCCTACCCCATGGATAAGCTCCTCGCGAAGCTCTCCGAGCAGCAATCTGCCCTGAGCCAGCAGAACGATACCCTCAAATTGAGGGATGAAGGCAACCAGTATGCCAGAGCATTTGATCACGCGTCTTCGAGCAACTCGTTGCCTGTCACTCCTGCAACCGATGCTTTCCCAAGCACAGCTCCTACCACGCGCCCTGCAAGTGCCACTCTGGATGAAGCTCGTAGCGAGAGCGAAGAGGTGATGCGCCTGAAGTTGCAACTCGCCCAGGCACAGAGCGAAATCTCAAAGCTTGATCAGGAGCTCGCCGAGACCCGCGTTGTGAAGAATGCACCGGAGCTTCCTCCTTTCGGAACCCGTGGCCCAGTCTTTCCTCCTCGTGAGAACGTCTGGGGGTCTCCTGATGACACTCATTCTGATACCAGCGACGCCATGTCCGCTTCTACGTTCAACCGCACTCGGGAGATCTGGGGCAACCAGCCGATTTTTGCCAACACAGTTCAAGCACCAGTGGTTGAACCAGCTCCAGGAAAATGGCTTGGAGGACGTGTCTTCAGCCAGCCTTGCTCCGAACCTACCGGGACACCCTTCCCTGTTATGGAAGGCTATCGAAACGAACGTCTGACTCCAGATACAGAGATGATACGTCCTAACTACCCTCGCCGAGGAAACCGTTTTGAGGGCCGTTTTAACTCACCTCAGCCATTTGGACCTGGCTATGGAGGAGGCTTTAACAGCCCCGCGAACCAATCCGACTACATGGGCAACCCTGCACACGGAGTACCCTCAAATGCTCCCCAAGGGCTGGGTCCTATGGGTGTCTACCCACCATACCCCAACACAGCGGTCCCCGCCGGAACACCTCTCTCACCTCACGCTTCCGAGTTTACTTCTGGCTCTGGATGGAAGAATGAGGTTGGTCTGACTGCTATGTACTCAAACAGGTCACTAAACCCGAGACAGGTGTTGGCGCCCGATGACCAGACCTACCTCGCCCCAACAGAGCCGCTGAACTATCGCCGTCTCTTGGATCGCAACGTGAACTGCAACTGGAAGTACATCGTTGACAAAATCGTTTGCAACAATGACCAGCAAGCTTCCATCTTCTTGCAGCAGAAGCTCAAGGTCGGAACTCCCGAGCAGAAGTTCGAGATCGTAGACGCGATTGTGGCCCAGGCCTATCCTTTGATGGTCAATCGCTTTGGAAACTTTTTGGTGCAGCGATGCTTTGAACATGGAACACCTGATCAAGTAATCAACATTGCTGAAGCTATTCGAGGCAACACTTTGAACCTCTCTATGGATCCCTTTGGATGCCACGTCGTCCAGAAGGCTTTCGATTCCGTTCCTGAAAACTTCAAAGCTATCATGGTTCATGAACTTCTGAGGCGAATTCCGGAGACTGTCATCCACCGTTACGCTTGCCATGTCTGGCAGAAACTTTTCGAGCTACGTTGGACCGAGTCCCCTCCACAGATCATGAAGTATGTCAACGAAGCTCTCAGAGGGATGTGGCATGAGGTTGCTCTAGGAGAGACTGGTAGTCTTGTCGTGCAGAACATTTTTGAGAACTGTCTCGAAGAGGATAAGGTATGTTAATTCTTTCTTTGCCCACATGGTCAAACTGACTCGTCTCAATAGCGCCCTTGCATTGAAGAAGTCCTTGCCAACATCGACATTGTCGCCCATGGGCAATTCGGCAACTGGTGCATCCAGCACATTTGCGAACACGGCGCCCCCCCTGATCGTAGCCGAGCTATTGACCATGTCATTCGCTACGCTGCTGAGTACAGCACCGACCAGTTCGCCTCCAAGGTCGTCGAGAAGTGCCTCAAGATTGGAGGTGCAGAATTCCTTGGCCGCTACCTGGACCGAGTCTGTGAAGGCCGTCGCGACCGTACTCGCATCCCGCTGATTGACATTGCAAGCGATCAATATGGTAACTATCTCATTCAATGGATCCTGAACCACGCCTCTCCCCAGCATCGCGAAATCGTTGCTGCCCACATCCGAAAACACATGGTTTCCCTGCGAGGTTCCAAATTCGGCTCACGAGTCGGCATGCTTTGCACCAACCACGCGGTTGCGACTCGTCCCGGTCCTGGTGCTGGCCCTGGAATGAGTAGTCGTATGGGACCCCCTCGCTACAACAACGGTTACCGTTAAAGGAATTTCTACCTTTTCAATCGATCTTTGATACTAACAAAGACATCTGCCTACTGTAATGCAGAGCCTCTACAATTCTACCCTTTGTTTTCTTTTCATTCTTTTTTCCATCCGTGTCAAGGAGCACCTATCTCAATCACCAATCGTTCCACTCGTCAAGATCACGCATCAAACCAGAATTTGTCGACCTTTCTTAAGAAACATCTTCCCACGCAAGTAATTTACAGATCACACGTCATCCTACGCCCAGCAGGCTACTGCCTGCTCGGGTGCATTGGACACATTATGGTTATCGATTTTGCAATATGGAGGAGATGGCAGATGCTAATCACCACGGGACTGACCTTTGTTTCCCACTGCACATGGGCTGCCACTCTTGTAGGGTGAACCGGAACGCGCCTCATGGGGTACTAGAGCCACACTACTTCAGTCAACCAGCGAGTATGAGTGATGGTGATATGAGAGGACGCCCTTGGAGGCCGGAATGAGTTCACAAAGTTGTATGTCGTTTTTCTATGCGGATGCTGGGTTCGGCGTCTCCCTATCACACACGGGTTGTTACGGTAGTTATTAAACACCTTTTAATAAACGATTGATGGGTTTTTATTATTCCAGCTGCCTCTCTTGTACACTGTGACTGATGCATAATCACGTTTACGGTGCTTTAGTTATTCTATCTCGCCAAATGTCAGAATCAAGTGAACTTCTTTCGTCAGCAATCGTGTAACCCCAAACGCCGTTGATGCTATATGCTGATGGATAGTGATCCGACTTCTAAGACGCTACCGCGCTTGATGGAACATCTCCATTGTCCTGAACCGGTGGGAATTTGGTATCCAGTGCCTTTGGCAGATCTGGCAGAGTCGGAACATCAGCAGTGACATCTTTTTCCCATGGTTTTCTAGGAACAGCTCGAGTTCCAACCGGTTTCACAGACTGGATTAAGGTCAGCAAAGAAGAAGACGTATATGTGCTTAACTTCTTCAAGTTTGAACCTACAGGATCTCTGACAATGGTGTTCGGAATCTGACGGATACCAGGCACGGACTTGCCCTCTTGGATAAGCTTGATCATCTCGGCGAAGCCCATCGGATAACTAGGTTGATCTTGCGAACTGGATTGCGCAGCAGCGACTTTCCGATCAACATATAAATCTGTCTTTGGTGCAGCTTTCTGCCAGTCCAAGGCCGCGGTTGAAGAAGCATTGGCCTCGTCTCGCTGACGATATTCCTCTGGCAGAACGTCAGGAGGCTGGTAACCAGCATTGCTGGCAAGCCAAGATTTGTAGGCGCTGAAATCAATATTGACACCTATGCGCTGAGCATAATAGAAGATGCGAGCGTGGATAGCCATATCCGCAAGAGACGCTTGAGGGTTTTGCTGGCCAGGCTCGCCGAGGATGGCATAGAGGCCCGACTGGTGGAATGTCATTATTTGGAGGAAGCATGGTACGAATTTGGGTTGTCCTTACCATGAAATTCTTGTCTTTCTTCCATGGATATGTATCGAAAGCTGTGAAGACGGCGTTTTCATCCTTGAGGGCTCTAATGCGATCGGCTCCGGTGAGAGACCCTTGGGATGAAGACTGCTGCTGCTGATCCATTATGGCGAATTTTGGTTGGGCGAGCCCAAGCGTCTATAAATCCTCAATGAGTTGCAAATTCAGAGACAGATCTATTGCAGTAGTATATATCATCAAAATTGTACCCGGTGACGTGTGTGTAAGGGTCGCACTAACATGTGAGAAAACGATCCGGGGTTGGTAAACTTCACAGGACTAGCCAAGGCTTAAGCTGACCTGAGGTATTCGAGACTTGGATCAACCAGCACAAAGGCCCTGAAACAGCAAGAGAAGTAGAGCCTCGGTAGACGTCGGTTTATACTGATGTGAGTTAAACTCAGGTCGGCGTAGGCTCACGTGGCTACCGACTAAGACGCGACTGTGAGGGCGTGAGATGGATCGGGATAATTAGCCAGAGATTTGTGGACAACATAGAAGAGAGTTGATAACATAGTATCATATAAAGAACTGAATACTTATTTACAGATCAACTCCGATATTCGCAGTCATCCTACTGACCTAGGTACAAGCTATAAGTACCATCTCAGAGGGGAAAGGTCAAGATAAGATAGCGCAGCTTCAGACCCACCAGCAACCAGCAACCAGCGACCAGTAAACCACTATCACCACCATCATCTATCCAGCGCTACGCTACGGATATCCCTTGTCACGTACACAATTCTAAACAGTATCTCCTTTCTGTTTTCCCCCATACTTTCCCTGTAGCACATTCTTCTAGACTTCCGCCAGGCTGGCCCTAAGCTTCCCGCCATCGTTCCGATGAATCGAGCTGCAGTGAGAGCCTTCAGGACGACCTCACTTTCGACCGTCCGCGCCCTGTCCCGCACACCTTGTCGCGGCCTCTCCGTCTCCTCCTTCACTCTTGCTCAAGCCAGATCAAACGCCAGCGCTCACGCTCGAAACGCTCGCCGCAACCCCGCGAGAACCACCCCCTTGAGGTCCTCTATGTACTTCCGCCGTCTGCCCGTCGCACTGGTATCCAGTATCGTCGTCGGATACGGTGCCTGGTACTCTTTCAACGGCTCTAACATCGCCCCCAGCTCGGCCGTAGGTTCTAGAACTAGCCTTGCCTCTACCCAGACAGCCGATGTGCTACCTACCCGAACCGTCCTTGTAGTGGGCGCCGACGAGCTTCGACAAGGTACCATTGTTGGCGAGGGACCTATCTCTAAGGCCACTAGCGACGACGGTCGTCGGATTGTCGAAATGCTGACCCCCGATCAAGCAACACAGAAGCTACGTCGCCTGGAACAGTCTTTCTCCGTCAGTCGAGGCCAAGGTGTCACACGTTATGACTTAGTTCAGCTGCCCAGCAACGACCCCATTGAGGATGACCATGCCGAGAAGATTGTCCAGGTCCCCAGCAGGTTATCTGCCGAAACCGACAACAGCGATTGGATGTTCTGGGGTGTTTTCGATGGCCATTCGTAAGTTGTCATATGTGACAGAGCTTGCGCTGCAACTCAAAAAGAGAGTCTTCACTTACACGGAATAGGGGATGGACTACTTCTGCGACCCTGAGGGAAAGTTTGATCAACTACGTCGCGCGCGAACTCAATGAAACCTACAAGAAGGCTTCCGGTGACCTACCTTCTGAGGATGCAGTGAACTTGGCCATCAAGACTGGTTTCAACAACCTGGATAACGAGATTGTCCACAAGAGTGTAGAGAAGGTGTTCAAGGGCGGTTCTAAGACCGTCGCTGCAGAACTACTTCAGCCCGCTCTATCTGGATCGTGCGCTCTTTTGTCATTTTACGACAGCCGCAGCAACCTTTTGCGGGTTGCTTGCACTGGCGACTCGCGCGCAGTTCTTGGACGCCGAGCGGAGAACGGCAAGTGGACAGCTACGGCTCTGTCAGAGGATCAGACCGGTAGCAACCCTCAAGAGGTTGAACGCATGCGCAAGGAACACCCTGGGGAAGACAATGTCATCCGCAATGGACGTGTTCTTGGTGGATTGGAACCTAGCCGGGCGTTTGGAGATGCCGTCTACAAGTGGAGCAGAGACGTCGCCTGGAAGTTGCGCGAGAACTTCTTTGGTCGCAGCCCTTCGCCTCTTCTGAAGACTCCTCCCTATGTTACCGCCGAGCCCATCGTCACAACCACCAAGGTCCACCCGGAGAATGGCGATTTCCTTGTCCTGGCAACCGATGGCCTCTGGGAGATGCTTACCAACGAAGAGGTCGTTGGCCTTGTGGGCAAGTGGATTGAGACTCAGGGCCAGTCTGGCACCAACTCGCAGTTCGATGCTGCATGGAACAAGATCTTCGGATCATCTAAGACACCTCTGCCTGTCGAGGAGAGCAAGACTGCTGGGCCTGATGGCAACAAAACCCCCATCCGTGTTCAACAATGGGGCATTGACCCTGATGCCAAGGACCGTTTTACGGTGAAGGACAAGAATGTGGCTACACACCTTGTCCGAAACGCACTTGGTGGCAACAACGATGAGCAGGTCTGCGCGTTACTAACTCTGCCTTCTCCATTCTCGCGACGATACCGGTGAGTCAACTTGATGGCGATAATTTAATTATTACTAACAATTCCCAGTGACGACTTGACTGTCCAAGTCATCTTCTTTGGTCAAGGCGAGAAGACAGGCGAGGTAACTGCCAATCTTGAGGCCACTGCTGGCGAGGGTGTCAAGGCGAAGTTGTAGGTAAGGCAACTCTGCGTTGAGCTCATTTTCCATGTCTTAAAGATCGAATGCAAGGGTATAATAGCAAATGTTTTCCATATTGGAGTTTGAGGGCGTTTTGAAGATTCCCCGCGAGCGGATCGTCAGATGGCTTTCTTGATTCGTTCTGTTTTGTATGATAAGAGCACAATGATGAAGAGCGGTTACAACGGCGGTGCTGTAGAAGGGTTTTGAAGTACCTGTTAAGGAGATAAAACGAGATATTTCCTTGCACGAGACTGAATAGGAGTGTTCTTAACTGTCTCCAAATGCAGCGCCATCTGCTGATATCCAGCTGCAATGGCTAATGTGGAATGTAGAATAACAGTCTAAATGGCTTCTCTTGTGCCGGAGTCTAATCTAAAGAGGTAACTAGCGCCGATTGATACCAGGAAAAATCGCTGTGATAAAATCGCCCGGAAATAACTTAGAACAGTTCAAGATCAAACAAGCAAAAGACTTGCAATGCGGTCTACTTTTCATCCCTGGGCCAGAGAAGTTTTCTCTCTTTCAAACTCCAACACATTCGTACAAATATGATGACCCAAACAATGATGATAGCAACGGTCATGATAGAAGCAAAGATATGCAGGCCATTGCTATCGAAGATCTTACCCATGACGCTCGTGGCTGTAACCTAAGAGAGAATTGATGAGCATCCATGCCGATGAGAAGCCGCAAGACGAGGACAGCGGGCTTACAAGAGCAGTATTGGGAAATACGAAAGACCACCAAGTCATTTGGAACGGCATGTGCGTGCCTGCACGAGTGTACTTCCATAAAGCCCCTACGTGTTGGTCAGTCATTACTATAGTACAACCTTAGTCACAAAGGGAGTACCTTACCCACGCATACAAGGAAGAACCACATAGCAAGGCCCCAAAGCCAAAGGCTGACAAGAATGCTGATAACTTTGACAATGGCTGCAAAGTGTGGGGTGTTCAGAAAGCCTGGGGGGATGAGCAAGTCTGCTTGGCTGCCAAGTTGAGCTGAGTTGTTAGATACGGTATCGATTTTGGTACCGTAGATATGACGACGTACCTATACCGGCGGCGGTAAAGCCATAGGGACCTATTGACATGAACTGACGAAAGTCAGCCAGTTTAATGGACGGGCCAAGAGTGGACTTACGATGCCAGGCCTCTGTGTGTCCCGCGGGAGCTTCTGCGTCATCAGACGGTATATGAAGGCTGAGGATATCATAAAGGCGATCAGGCAACCAGTTCCTTGAATAGCAGTCGCCCCGAGTGCCATCGCGACGGTGTTGGCCGATAATTCATAACCAGAAGACTCTGCAGCGGCAATGAGATTTGCTGCAAAGGGGGCGTTGAGAAGAAGAGGATAGGCAGGGAAGACCCAGGTTGGAGTCATTGTATGAACGGGGAAGATTCTGGTGGGGGGATTGTCAGCAGGCTGTACCCAACAAGGATGTTTATTCAGTAAAACGAACAACGTAGACCAGAGAATAAGGTACAAAAAGGCGCTGACAGACACGCTGAGGGCAGCGTAAACCCAAAACACCCACTCCATAGTGTGGAGGAGCCATACGCCAGTATATGGGATGCCATATTGGCAAGTATTGATTAATATTACGGCAATACTGAGAACGTCAGAACCTTTTGGAGAGCTGCAGCGTAGTGATGAACCACTCACGAGACCACCTAGACTTTGTTAGTATCGGCTGAGTGAATGAGTGGTAGGAATCTTACAGAAGCTGATATGAAGAGTGATTCCACTTGATCAGTGAATGAGTGTACGAAACTCCCTGGGCGAAGATGAAATCTTGTACATATAAGAATACAATTGGTTATGAAAAGAACAAGATTGAGAATGAAGAAGAAGAGGCCAATGCCACGGAGCCAGGGCGCTTCCCATTTTACTAGCAAAAGTCAGCCAGGCCGTTCAGGAACGCGGTATTATTGACAGCGCGCTCACATGAATGAAGAATATTTGCAACTCCCCCAGTCGACATGGTCTGGTAAGTGTTAGCAAATCCATTGGACCAGGGTGAGACGGCATACCATGGTAAAGAAGGTCCATCTATGGCAGGCAATGCGATCCCGAAGACCAACCTTGCAGCTGTCGGGCGACTTTTCCGCGGTCGCCATGACATGGTTCAAGCTACTTGATGTAAGGGTAGACTCATGATTGAGCAGTCGGCTTGGATTCCGGCTGTTACCTACGACATCCTCCGGGGCTACGGCAGCGATATACGATGGCCGTTGAGAAAGGGCAGGTCGCGGCACAGCAGGACGCTTTGTATGCCCTGTCTCTGGAGCAGCCGGAGCCGACGCCACGGCCGAGAAGAAGGGCGGGTTCTCTTCGGACGGAGATTCATAGCCTGTCGTCAAAGCCGAAGCCGGCGCCGGGGACGGAGACGGAGATGGCATCCCGGCTACCACTGGATAACCGGCGGGGGCCATTCCGGAGGAGGGCCGTCAATATCGTCAGCGCGACGGGCGAGTAGTTTGGAGACACAGTAGAGAACCACAAGAGCGCTTTGTTCCAGGTGAGAGAAAGCGATGTGGAAATAGACCAGATGCGCAACGAAGACAAGATGGTGGAGAACTAGGGTGCCGAAGTTGGCGAGTGGCATAGTGGAGGGCGTGATCGGGATTAATGCCCTATTTTTGGGCCTCGGAGGAGGGTGAGTAGGATAAAGTCTTGGTGGATGATCGGCGCCAAAAGACTGTGTAGACTATCCGGAGCCGCGTGAGCCGCTGGTGGAGGGTGAGTTTTGATGTAAGGGTGAGGTTAATCAAGGAAAGAGAGCTAGTCAAGGAGTATTTTGGAGGTCCGTTGATGGAGAGTGAGATGGGGTTTTGTTAGAGTTTGGGGCCTACGCCGGCCGTGGCTTTCGATTCGATTTTCATACACCAAGGACCAACCAGTTATCCTTATTGAATCGTTGGTTGACATGAGAAATCGAGTTAGTTAACCATCTCAAGCTTTTTGAGGAATGATTCCTTGGCGGATACCCCCAACTGTAGTTTAGGTAGGACATGCGCTAGTCATGCTGCTTGTTGGCGTGATGTTACAGGGGCACAACTCAGATGATCCAATCAAGCTCTTGGCAAATAATACACTCTCTGGAATCAGATATGTGTAACTTACACCGTTATGCTACAGAGATTCAGTGTCATGTTCCAGTTTTGGTGTCTGTGGCTCTACTGTTAGTTACATGTTGATGATTTGGAGTGAGCTCACTTTGAACCAAGCCGTATCGTATTCATATACAATTCTCAGCAGAGCGCCCATCAACCAGACACTTAAGCGAACGAGGAAGAGTTCTGCACAGTGTTCAGCCTTTCTAGGTTATCCCTCAATAGACTTGTAACATTACAAATGAACGCACAATTGCTTTCATTTGAAATCGGCTACCCAAAATGTTAGGACGACGTCAGCGGGTCCGTCAACAGGGATGCAGGTTGCCCCATAATTACCCGAAGCTGCACGTGATATGGAAATGCCACCTTTCGTAGATAGCTTTCGGAGCTGCATCTGTAGCTTCATTCGTGTTAAATCCTAGCCACTAAGACCAAGCTCTAGCATTAACTTCAACTTGTTACTGAGCTGCGACTACATCTTTTGCTGAGCTGCGAATCCTTGCGAGAGACAAATTCTGCTCCTTGATTGGAGCAGAACACCATAAACCTTGATTACAACCCCTCGCCATCATGTCTTTCACCAACACGCCTGTAACCCGGCTTGGCGTGGTCGGCCTTGTAGCTGGATCCATCATCGCCAGTGTCCTCGACGTCAAGCACTATTTCTATATTCTCATTGATACTCACATATGGCGCTACCGACAATTCTGGAGGCTGTTGGCTTATCAGCTGTGTTACGTCAACTCAACCGAGGTCCTCTTTGCTGCCATGTCGTTATATAACCTCCGCATCGTCGAGCGTATGTGGGGTTCTCGCAAGTTTGCTGTAAGTTTGATCCATACTACGTTCTCCTATGCATTACTGACGACCTGGTTTGTAGTCATTTTTGGCAATCACTTTCTTTATCACCTCCATTATTCCACCTGTTGTCTCGATTGTATTGCAGCCTCTGACTGCGGGATGGCTGAACTATATCCCAGCTGGACCAACTCCCATCATTTTTGCTATCCTGGCTCAGTATCATGCCATGGTTCCGCACATGTACAAATATCGAGTGGCTACGTCTGAGGCACCACCTACTGACCGACCATTCGTTGGTCTAACATTCTCTGACAAGTCCTACAAGTACGCTATTGCGCTACACCTGGCACTATTGCAGTGGCCAGGGTCGCTCCTAGGCGCCGTCGCTGGCTGGATTGTCGGATACTCGTGGCGGGAGGGGCTTCTTCCAGCTGCCCTCGTGCGCTGGCGAGTGCCGGGTTGGGTTGTGGGGCTGAGTTCTCAGAGACGGAGTGCCGAGTTTGAAGGTCTTCGACGTCGACTGGAGGACGAGAACTCAACAGCGGCCGTTGCGACCGGAGCTCAAGCTTCGACGGAAGGACAGGCAGAGCGCCGAAGGACAATGGGACAACAAATCATGGATCAAGTCCGAGAAGTGCTTTAGTGGTCGATACAGCGTCTATACCCACCTATCATTTGTTACGGTTGGTAATTACCAGTATGGCCTCCGAAAAAATGCGGGACAGGATGTTATCGAGGAGCATGCCTTCCAGGGAATGTCTCAGCCCAACAAGCATACGACATACCAGTTGAATGTTCAACAACCGTTCAGCGCTGGGATAATCCTGGTGTGGAAATAATGTGCGCCTCTAGGTTGCCAAGACAGACGGGTTTCCGTGCGTCGAAGGAGAATGCTAACACCATCTTTAACCATGGACCATGGTGTTGTCAGCCACAATCCTACCATCAAATGTCAGCATTACTGCGTGGATCATCGGCACAGCCATTGATGCCACGCAACGTGAAGGTATGTCATCGTCAAAGGAAGCGTAGCATTGGGGTCTAAATAAGAAAAGCATTGGAATCACATCACCAGCTCAGCCCTGATAATATCGTTATTTTTGTTCATGCACGGAGCAGGTAGCTAAACAAAAAAAAAAAAAAAAAAAAAAAAAAAAAA
>JABCJY010001488.1:0-18397 GCA_013184415.1 Fusarium concolor
AAGACTTATAGCAAAAGCTAGACTTTTATATATATACTTTAGCAAGAATGGAATTAAGATCTTATATAGGTTTCGTTAGTCTAGACAGCGTAAGTTAGATTGAGAACTTGTAGGCTGTCCATACTTATTCAACTTGAAGAACAGACGGTCTGGTGCATTAAGCGTGACCTTTGACTATACAGTCTTGATTGATGACACCAGTAGGTAATGCATGCTGGAGATATACGACAGGACAAATCACTCCCTCACTCCTCCCATAGCAGCATCGGCTGCTGAGAATATCTCCCTTGACTCATTCGTCGTTAGCGGGTTGTTTCGCAACTCGACCAGCCTTGATCGCCAAAAGGCCCAGCGCTGCAAATTGTACCCATGTTTCCCTCTCCATAGCTGTCCCTGAGTATTCGAGTCCTGGAGCGCATTCTCTTTGCATTTATAATAGATCTCCTGCGACAACAGAGCAAACCAAATAGCCGCAGCTGGTGCGTAACATTCGATGATATGTTGAGCTTCCCGCTTGCTACCGTTCTCAAGACCGAGTTGAATACTTTCCAATGCACGGTACCAACCACCATAGAGGTTTTCAATTGTGAGATACACGGCTAGACCATTCAAGTTCTTCCAACGCCGATTAGTTTCAGGTGTAATATCGGGATTTGGAATGCCCGCTTCTTTTCATCTGGTTAGTTTGGCGTGCGCGTTTTTTAAGACTGAAAACGGGAGACTCGGGATTCACTACTTACGATGCCATCTCTCAGTGAAGAAGAGCGCTAAGTCAGGTAGGTCCTGCCACAATCTCCTACCGTCCTCCAAAATAACAGTACTTGGCAAATCGCGAAGAGCTTTTATCAAAGAGATAAACTTGCGCATTGACTGAGTCTGATAGTCAAGCTGAACAGCGATGGAGAACGCAAGGTCCCAAAAGGCGGCAAGGAAACCTCCGGGGGATTTTTTAACCTCACTCTCTTCGTGTTGGTGTGGGGAAAGGTTGTTGATTTGTATCGCGGCTTCTAAGGCAGTAGGAAGTGGTGTTTCTGAGAGATAAGAAGTAAGAACCAGGGAGATTTGCTGTTCAATGTCCGTCGTTGCCTCAACATGAAGCTGCTGAATATTAGGGTCGTTCATGATACCAGCTGATGTCATTGCCCTGGAGAGGAGAAACTTGGAACTTAGGACAGTGTCCTGATAATGCTTGCAAATGAATAACGTGATGCAATATCTGTCCTGTGCAGCTTACTGCTGGAGGAGACCACTATAATGTAAAATTGAAGAATTGCACCCAGGAATTTGTAGACGTTGAAGTTGTCGGGCCTTTAAGCTTCACAAGATAAGAGATAATCATGTGGGGGACCTGTGACATGCACCGGGCCCGGTGCACGTAACAGCCGCCATCGTGCGGGCCGAAATTATGTCAGCTTTATAAATTCTCACGTGAGGCAATAAAATGATGTCTGGTTATGATACGAGGTTGCCTGCAGCATCAATCCTTCCATCTAACCTTAGGAAGCTCGACGATGAGCCCGTACGTGGCATCCACCTGCAATCACGAAGTTATCGGACCACTCAAATAACACGGAACTTGAAAGTTCGAGTTCTAGATTTCTACTCTCGGAGTGGACGATCCGACCACATAAGTACAACACCAATAACTGGCAAGGTGCGGCCGCTCCAACGACAAGGGAGTGGAAAGCAAGAGCCCGAAACACGACGTACATGGCCACTGGGCGTGCGATATCGATTGGCTCCCGCGCAAGACATTTGCTATCAGGAAGTGTTGAGTAATTCTCGGTCGCCAAAATTTAGTCTCGTAGCAATTGATGGTGACTAAATCCGGGTTCAACTATGTAAGAGGAGGTAGCGGTAGGCTAGAAAAAACGGCATTTCTGCAATTAGCAGGATGATTATCGAAGCCATCTCGGTAACAAGAATACCATGACACTTGATACTATGGGAAAAAAAAATTTGAGGCTCTAAATATCCGCCAGAACTGCCGAATTAGTTATTGGTGAGTTTCGGCAGTGCATCAGTACTAAATCGAACCCCCTGGTGCGAAAGCAAGGGTCTAGCTTAGTAATTCTTCCGAACAAAATTATAAAGACTTGTCTAAAGGCTGACTGAAGAGTAACTAATAGTGATATGAGCTTGAACGGGGCCTAATTGAATAATGGCACGAGGATGAAGGATCATCATGCTAGATATCTCGTATTTTCATTGAAATGGACCTTCCGAGTTAGGGGAAAAAAAAAAAAACAAAGCACGCTTCATATCACAATCCTGGAATGGAACGTTTGATACTTGTGAGGCTTTGAGACATAACGTCCAAGCTATTCTTGGTGCATCTATACGCAATGCCAGTCAACCAGGCTTTTTCTATAAAAGGCTTCAAATCCTTATTTCTCTAAGAGTTATCTCTATCAGCCTCTCCATTTCCCATCATTGCCACAATACGCATACAACACTTCGATCAACATGCTTGGATCTCAGATTTTGGGAATCGCCCTCTTTATTGCAAGCCCAGTCATTGGAGCTGCCGTACCTGAGCCCCTCGAGGCTCGTGGAATGCCAGCTGTATGTAAAAGTTATCTTCTTTATCCCCTGCCACTGAGCTATTCGATCTGATCCATTCTACCAGCGAGTGACTTGTCGTGTCGAGACTGGTATTTTTCAATTTACCGTAGGCGAGGCCAGAGAGGAGTACAATCGAGTGAGGGGACTATACAACCCTCAGACTAAGAAATACCCTACCAAGAGCGGGTATCCGCACGAATTCAGCAATTTTGGTGACATTAAATTCGACGACACGGCTTGTAATTCGAAAAAGCGTCCGGTCAAGATCTACGAGTTCCCTATTTACCAGCGCTCGTCGGAGGGTTCGGGTGCCGTTCATTACGATGCCAATAAATCAAAGTCCGACCAGCCTGGACCAGGAGCATGTCGTGTTGTATTCACTGCGGAGAACGGTCATCTGTGCGGCGTCATGTGCCACAAGAGTATGACTCCAGGCGGCGACCAGGGATTTATTAAGTGCACGGCTTAATAGCAGTCATCAAATGGTATTGGCATATGATAAAGGAGGATGTTTGCCCGACGGTTTTACCTTCATCAAGATGTTAGATCAGACCAGCATGTATTGCCTTAGCCTAGCCTAGCTAAATAAATGGAAACCAGGCTGAATTATGCTGAGCAAAAAAGGATATGATCAGAGATGTATGTTACTTGTGAAGCATATCTTTGGGTTTTTCAGAAGCCGTTCAAGGCCATTGTTGGACTAAATGAAAGCTTTGGAACGTACAACGCCTTTTCACACTTCATAGACCAAACAGAAGTACCAAGATCGCATTGTGGAAATGCTATCCTTAGTGGATGAAGTTAAGACGACTTCTCGTCAAACACATATGGCAATATAGAGAGATGACTTCATCAAAACGGCACCTCGATCATTTCTATTATAAGATCTGTTACCTTGCATTGAAACTTTGAAACTATCTCTGAAGACGAGAGATTTGCCACAACATTTCACAGCGTGGCCTTTTGTTCCTCAGCAGGACCTCCACCCTCCATATCATCATATTTGATGGACATAAACTTGCCAGGATAATACTTAGCAGCCCACATTTGCGCCAGCATCTTCTGATCGACATCCTTCAAATAGTAGTTAATTGGGATTCCTGAAGCCCCTTCAGCGGCCTTCTTAAGGTAATCATCCAAAGCCGCCATTATGGAATTAACGTCAAGGACCTTATCCTTGCTATCGCCAATGATGGCAAAAGCAGAGTCGATCGTCTTGCCTGGCATCTCAGAAGCTTGACCACTGGTTCGCGAGGCCTCAGCCATGGACTGGACCGAAGCCTGATCGTACGCGGTTGCATCTTGCATAGCAGCCACTGCTTCCATGTTGGATTGGGGATCGAATTTTGCAAACTTGTCAACCACATTGGGAACCTCATTGGCAACCATAGAGGGAATCACGCCCATTGTCAGAATAGTGACATGAGACTGGACGTTTTGCTGACTGAGGAGGTTCTTGACGTCGCTGGCGAACTTGGAGTCGACGCCAACTTTGCCGCTTTGTTTGGCAAGCCAGCCTCCCGCGTCCATCGACGCCTGCATAGATGCCGCAGCGGCAGCCATAGTCTCTGAAGCAGATGAAGAACTTGAATTGAGGATATGGACCATCCCAACGAAGCTCGATCCATAAGTGGTCCCGGAAATAATGGAGAACTTCTCTTTGTCTTCCTGGCTCTCCTTCATGGCACATTTCATCATACTTGAGCCACTGGTCGGATCTAACTTGCTCCCAGGGAACAGATTGTTCCAGACTTTGATAGCTTTGTCGACGTGCAGCACAAATGGAGCTACGACCGAGGCATTCTTGTGTGTGCAACTCACAGACAGAACGAGAGTGCCCTCGATACTGTGTGAGCTCACCTGACGACGGACCTGGCGAGAGGCTGCATTACCCATGCTCGTCGCCTGCTTACTCCCGAAAATACTGACTGAACCAGAAATGTACGCAGCGATCTGATTGCTGTACGTATCCGCATTTTGCGAATTGGAGTCGTAAGAAAAGTACTGGACATCCATATTCATGGTGTCGCTTGCAAGAGGCATAGTCTTGATATCACTTTTCAAGTAGTCCACGGGACTCTCGATTTGCTTGTGGACCGAAACAATATTCTTTCGCTTTTCCGCGATCTGCGGCTCAGCAGCAATTTTGGCCTTTGCGTAATCACTCGCAGCTTTCTCTACAGCGATATTCAACTTGTCGAGCTCCTTGTCCAAGGCATCAGTACCAACTCCAAGGTTTCTGAGTTCGGCCTTGGTCATGGTCAAGCTGCGCTTAGATGAAATGAGAGAATTTAGGGCATCCTGGCAGCGTCTACAGGTGCTTGGAGAGCTGCAATCTCGTTGACGTTGTTGAGTGCTTGTTCATTCACAACACTCATCAGTGTGAGGCTGGGATCGTAGGGGATCGAGGTAGGCATGATGAACAGGCTACTTTAGACAAAGACTGAATCAAGTATGGTTTACAATCTTCAGATCTGTAATTAAAATATAAGACGTCGGTAAGATAAGTGTGCACCTGAAATCTGGGAAACGGGGATCTGAAGTGACTTTTGTACCTTTCAGTTAGAAAGGCACACATGATCCAGTCGAACTATTGATTTCAGCCAGCCACAGAACAGTCTAGACTTCAAACCACAACCACTCAGAATAAATTCAATATTGCCTACCTGCACTAATCGAGAATCTATCTCATCCATCTCCTTAGATAGCATAAAGCTTAAAGGGCTAAGATCTGTTAAGGAATACCTAATATTTTATAAAAATTTAGGTAAGATTTAGGTAGTTCTTATGATTCTCTAGACCCAACAAACTCTACGGCGTCCAAAGAGATCTCGTCCGTTGATCTAACCCACTTTGCACTAGCTCTCTTCACTCCACCAGCATTCCGTTTGCCTACTACGATGGCTAAAGTGTTGATACCTACCTAGGTAGTCACTAAACTATCACCAGCCTCCCTCAAGCCTTGCAGTTCCGAAAATGGCATCTTCTCTCTCTCCAGCTTACATCATGAAGGAATATTTCTGTGTCTGAATAGCCTTGTGGTTTATACAGCGTCCATGGGTACTCTGGAGCTATTTAAGCGTTGGCATTGTTACAGACAGCCAAATAACTAAAAGATATACTACTTAGATAACCAATTAAATATAACCTATGTAAATACTAAACGGTAGCATCTTTGTTTCGACTTCAACAGCCCGTTTTAAACAACTCGGATTCCCTCTACGACTTCATCCTCAACCACCACAACACTCAAGCCCAACAACTTCATCCTCACAGCAGAGGCCCTCTCCAAAGCCCTCTCCAACTTCCACACAAGCAGTTCATTTCGATGATTTATTCAGTACTCATTGGGCCATCGTCTCCGTTATGCACTTGGCCGTGAACTATCACGATGCTCGTGATCCAGATGACCTTGTAGAGATAGAGCTGTAACTATCCCAACACTTATCCCAGAAGCAATACTAACTCGCAATAGCCGAATCCTCCATTTGGCTTTTATGCACTCTTACTATACAACTCTAAACTAATTATTCTCAAGGCTCTCTTCGGCAACTTACTTATATCCTATTCCTCTCGCGTCGCAGCCTTTCACGCAATATTAATGGCTATGAACCAAGGAAATCTCCATCTCACGAGACTGATACAGCGGCCACACCATAATCAACACATTGGCCAAGCTCAGCTGTCTTTAGAAGTTCTTTCTTGATGGCATCAACAACACTGGACCGGGGGATATAATCTATATTGAAACACCACTCGACCCAACAGGCAAAGCACGCAATACTGGTTATTTCAAGAAAAATGCGAAAACCTCTGGCGCTATTCTCACCGTTAATGTAACCCTTGCTCTACCTCTGCTCCAAGATCCGATTCAACTTGGTGCAGATCTGGCAATGCACAGTAGAACAAAATACGTCGATGGTCACTTTGATATATTATGTGATATCGTCATCGTTTATCCAGGCCATCCCAAAGCAGGTTCACAAAGGACACTTTGTGAGGAACCCATGGTTTTGGGAAACTACATGGGCAGCTTGGAAGCTAGCGTGGTATCCGATCCTTTCGAGTCCTCTACTTCCGGTTAATGCGCCAGTCCCAAACAGCTGAAGCGCTTATACCATGGCCTCAAATGGTCTTTTAGACTCAACCTCTCTCATCAACCGCGTCGTCTACAAACTTGCACACTCATCCATTTGATGTGATGCAAACTAGCTCCCGAAGCAAATGTCAAGGGGCCACGGGCCTGCATTCAGTATGTGAATCAAGAAAGCATAGCATTCAAAGCGGTCGCTGAGCGAGTTTATCTTTCAGCATGCTACTGGCTTAGGTGGTGTTGAGGCTCTGTGCAAGTGGTGTGCTATGTTAAGTCGTAGAGAGTATCGGACTATGGTGAGGAATAGTACAGATATTAAGAGTTTGGAAAACTTGAAGAAGAATCTTACACAAGCTCTTCCAAGCGATGTTAGATGAGATGCCTTAAACTTCCCGGTGACTTGGTATGTTATTTCAGAGTATTCTCTAGATAACGGGAGTTACAGGTTTAGTTAAGCCAAATCTAGTACAAGCACAGGGACTCGGATCTCAGATATGGAAATAACATGCTTCTTGCTATATCCTGGCATAGCTAACTCAACCTGAGCTAATAAAAAACTAGCCGACAATCGTAGGCTCACATAGCAGATAGTATGAAACTCCTTATAAGTCTCTGAGTCTGAAGAAGGGACTTGAAGCGAAGCTATCTTACAGCTCGCAGCTATGAGAATCAATCTCAAGGCAATAACAACTCAACTATCTCCGCTTCAACTCGATAGTAGCAAACTCTTCCGTCATCCCTCTCTCAAACATATATAACCTAACAGTCGAACTCACCCAGACCTTCCAAACTCCCTCTCATAACCAAAACCCTCTTCACAACGTCAACCCCCTAATTCCATCTTAAATCCAATGAAATCCCCTCAATTAAGCATATCTCAACTCTATCTCCTGCAATAAATCCGTATGGCCAGATCTATCCGGCACATCCGAACACCCCAACTCAAGGTTTCCACACCAAACTGAGTTTATTTAAACCTCAGATTATTAATAAGATAAACTCTCGCTATCTTTAGTTTAGCTTTAGGTTTTCGCAGGTGAACTCAGTGATGTTGTGTTTCGTAGAGGAGTTGTGTTAAAGTGCTTGGTGTTGAGTTATGAATAATTGATACAGCTACAACATACGTACGTGGCTGGGGATAATGATTTAAAGCCAAATTGAGTCTATTATATTAGATGAGATTATCAGATTAATTAATCTTCGGATTGGTTGAGCTTGGCCGATTAAGTGGTGATGATGCCACGGTTCTTAGCGATATCGAACTGTTGGCGTTGCGCGATCGGATGCTGTGAGTAGATGCACTGCCAAAAGTTGTAGGTTTTCAAGCTTGAGAAATGAGTATTGAGGGTTAGATAATGCGGTTCAATAGGAGTCATGTTAAAGGATACGAAAAGAAAGAAAACAATGTCACAGATGCAAGCAGGCAAAGAAGAATTGATAGATAACTTGAATTGACATTCAGTCTGTTTCTGATATTTACACATTAAAGCTCTCATGTACTTCCGCTTTCTCCTCGGGTCACCACCGTGACCTCCAACTGTGGTATAATTATAAAAAGAGATAACCTCCTCATCAAAAGTAACAATCGTTTAGTAAGCTTTGTTTAGACGTTATCGTCGTGCTCAGTCTTGGGGACAACCTTGACATCACCAGCACCCATGGTCTGGGCGAAGGTAGTGTGAGGCCTCCACTTGGCAGAGGTTCGGGGAGTGGTCTCCTCCATCATCTTATCAACCTGCTCGAGAGACAGGCCCTTGGTCTCAGGGACAAGGAAGTAAGTGTAGACGAAGGCGCAGGTGCAGAGACCACCCCAGATGAAGAAGACGGAGGACTTGAGGTTGCCTCGGTTCTCGCCGACCATGTAGGGGGTGATGACAGCAATGATGGTGTTCCAGAGCCAGTTGGAGGCAGTGGACAGACCAACACCACGAGATCGGATGGGGATAGGGAAGATCTCGCCGATGACGATCCAGGCACCGGGACCCCAGGTGGAGGCGAACCAGAAGATAAAGATGGCGATGAAGGCAATCTGGGCGTTGACGGCGCCAATGTTGTTGGCGATCATACGATCAGGGTCGGCCTCGGTGGGGGCAGCGTGGGTGTGGTTGAAACCGATAGTGACACCAATGATGGCGACGATGAACTGGCAGATAAGCATACCGAAAGCACCGATGAGGAGGATGCTTCGGCGACCGAATCGCTCAACGGTCCAGAAGGACAGAGGAGTAGAGAAGACGTTGACGAGAGTGAAGATGAGAGAGATGAGGAAGGCGTTGCTGATGGCACCAGTGGACTTGAGGAAGGGGGTAGAGTAGTAGAAGATGAAGTTGACACCGGTCCTGCCGATTGTTAGCTGTCTGTGATCCAATCTTGGTGCTGAGCGAGGAAGCTTACCATTGCTGCATCATCTGCATAGAAGTACCGAGGATGGTTCGTCGAAGGTTAGACTTGCCGTCCCAAAGGCTGCCCTTGAAGCAGTTGGCCCAAGAGCCGAACCAAGAGGTGGAAGGAATGATCTGGCGCTCGTACTCCTCGTTGGCGATGATCTCAGCGATCTCGGACTGGACGTATTTGGAGTCCTTGGGCTGGCCTCGGACCTTGGAGAGGGCGTCAATGGCGTCTTCGATGCGGCCACGCTTGACGTAGTATCGAGGAGAGTCGGGGAGGAAGAAGAGGCCACCACCGAGGATGACAGCCCAGGGGAACTGGAGACCAATGGGGATCTGGTAGGACTTCATGCTGTCGAACTTCTCGGTTCCGTAGACGACGCAAGCGGCGAGGAGGAGACCGATGGTGATACAGAATTGGTAACCAGCGACGAGGGCACCACGGACCTTCTTAGGGCACTGGAAGGCATGTTAGTATAGAGTTGATCGGGGGCAATAGAAAAGACTTACAATCTCGGACATGTAGAGAATGACAATAGCAGACTCGAAACCGACACCGACACCGGCAATGAGACGACCGACGACAATGCAAGCGAGAGCGTCACCGTGACCAGTGATCATCTGGATAACGACACCAATAGCATAGATAATACAGCCCATAATGACAGTCCACTTGCGACCAATGCGGTCGGCAAGATCACCAGCGATGAGAGCACCGAAGAATGTACCGCAAGAGAGAATAGAGACGATGAGGGACGTGTGGGACTCGCTGAGCTTGTCCTTGCCAGGACCCTCGACCTGGTGAATGAAGAAAGCAGAGCCGTTGACACCGTTGATGTAACCAGAATCGTATCCGAAGAAGATACCGCCAAAAGAGGCGAAGGCGCACATCAGGTAGGCCTTCCAGGTGACGGGAGCCTCGATCTCCTCGACATTTTCGGCAGTCTGGAGAGCGACGGAGCCGTGTCGCTCGTGCTCGTGTTGAGTCTCTTCAACGCCCATTTTGAGTGGGGGTTCTGGTGTTTTGATTTTACCAGGCAGAAGAGGAGAGGGAGGTAGGAGGGTTGAAGTAGTATTTGTTGTGAAATGAATCACAGATACTGAGAGTAGAAGAGGTGGAGGTGAAACAAGGTTTGAGTGTTGTGTTGTGAGTGATGATGGAACGAAAAGAGTTTGTACGAGGGGGGGAGCAGGGTCTATTTAATCTCGACGAGACGAAGAAGGCATTGCCTGCGCAGCTCCTTCTGCGTTGCGTTGCGTCGTGTGTCTTCCTTTACCTACCTGGTTCTTGCTTCCTTGCCAGTGACAGGACAAGACTAGACTAACGGCGCACTGCTGTGAGCTGCAGCAACATTCAACAGCTGTTCACTAAACCAAACTTGGTCAAGGGCCCTGTCTTGGAAGTGGTACAGGGCACGATCCCAAGGTTACAAGTTGCCTACTCGGGTAACTAAACTTGGCAACCTTCGGCCGTTCACGAGCAATCCAGACTTTTGCTGCCAGATTCTAGCTCTGGGCTACGCGCCAAAATGGAAACAGACGCGCGATGCTGCCCTCGGAGCTTTGCGAAGCTAGCACTAAGGTAGGCAGAGCTAGGGGAACTAATGGCCCCGGGGGCCCATGGGGCACGGTAAATGGGGGAACAGGGGCTTCAGAACACACACCCCAGGCAGGCAATAAAGTGCGGAGGCGGCCGCAGAAGAATGCCATCTCAAGCTTAGGGGTGGCGTTAGGGAAAACATGGCAAATACGCGGAGAAGCCAAGTAATGGGCGTCTAAGTGATTGACGAGCAATGCTTTCATGACCAGATCAACACCAAATATTATAATAACCAAGTCAATTGATCATTGCCGACAATAACAAGTTTTGTGCAACATGATTCACGTAGAGTTCAATTCCCCGTTTCACAAGTAATTTAGAAACCGTACCAACACGATCCCATTCAATTAATGAATCATCAATCATTGATCCCGAAAAAAAAAAAAAAAAAACTTCAAACCTCCACGCGCTCCAATATCTTGCTAATATTTTGGGTCTGGGGAATTTCTCGCGTGGGGATTGGGTCTTCAGCGGATCCTAACTCGAGGGGTGCTACGAAGTAAGGCCGAAGCAGTGGAGGTCAGGGTGATGGACGGTTATGGGTTTAACGGTTTAGGTGGCCCAGGGCCTGCAAGAAGCGCCGAGTATCGCCCGGCCGTTTATTTCCTTTTTGTCCCGCGGCTCAGCATCACGGGACCTTCTATCAACATGTTCTAGAGTCTTGGTCTGGTCGAGTCAGACGACGGACGGACTCTAAAGGGAGAGGGAACCAGTCTGGCGGTATGGGTAGGTATGGGTATGGCTGGAACATCGACATGACAGACATCCATCAAAGACATGACATTTCTCGCATTGACCATCGAGACATTCTAGATTAAAGGTTGAAACTGTATCTTGGCCGCTGATCACCACCGTATCTCAATGGCATCCAACCTTTACCGTAGCTGCAACTACAATGTAAGCATACATACCACCAGACTTCCAACCAGTCATGGCTCGCGCAAACCACCCTCCTCAAAGCCCGACGCGGGGAAATATTTTTCTGAGTTGAAGACCCAGCAAAAAGGGGTCCCCAATGAAAGGTCCCAAGGTCCCAATGGGACATCCTCGGTGGTACTCGAGACGCTACGCCCCTGCTCTCCGACTGCATGGATGGTTGTAATTGACCGAGCTCACCACCGCACCTATCCCATACTTTGGGGTAAAATCCTCAGTCTGTGAACCTCTCTTTTCTTACGGATCGGTCTTCTGGGGAATTCCCCTCCCCCAGAGAATGTCAACAGAGTGCCTCCGAGTCGGCCACCGAGATGCCTTATAGTGGCATGCATCGACCCCAGAATCTCCGGATTTTCACCAGCGAGTCTGGGGGAAAGACGCCGAAGCTGCTGATTTCACCGAGCGAGCTGTCAATTGTCATCGAGTCTGTTCGCTATGTTGCTTATTCCAACAGCAGAGTAAAGGTGCTGAAGGAATCAACAACAAGCCACTATCGTCACGAGAACCGCGAATCGTCCTGTCATGCATAATTTCCGGGCCGAAACGTCAGGGCCTTGGCCTGGCCACACCACGTCCACACCACTATCACTGGGCTGGACTACGCTGTGGGTAGGGGTGCGAAAAAGGGAATTTTTCTTCTCCGAGACTGAGAGAGAGAGAACACAACCAACTCACTCAGCTCACGAGCCGTAAATGTTGCCGCGAATGGGTTTAGTCTAGGAGCGCATGCACTCACTGACGGATTTATTACATACTGGACTCGATATTGTGCCCATCCATTTTCGTGGCCGTATTTCCTTGCCATGCCATGTGAAGAACAGGTTTGACTCCTGAACTAATTAATAACCTTACGTTACAGTATTGTTGGTTGCGGGGAGATGAAGCAAGGAAGCGCAAGGTAAGCGGTGGTAGGCCGAGGTTTAGTTACACTGAGTTGTGAGTTGAGTTACAATACGTTACTCGATATTCCCAAAAAATAATGTATTTGCCTATTAATTCAAGGTTGATTATATTATTGCTGTTTGTCTGCTTTGCTTGAACCACGGCACCGGATTTTGATCCATTGTATTAGGTATTTCCGGGGGTCACATGGAGATGCCCGTGAGCCCAGATATATTGAGATAGAGTCACAGACAAAGTTGCCAACCATGACCAAGCAGTAAAAATGGAGAGATCTCGTCGCATTCACCCAAACTTTTGCCGAAAAACAACCAGATTCACCCCTTACCCTGCCAATATCTCACATCATTGGCCCCTGGCCCTCGCTGATCCAAGTGGGTCCTCGGCCGGACTCACTCTAAGCCATCGTGTCAGATTCCCCAGCTGTTTTTATTAGAGTACGCCTAACTCCGGGGTTTGTTCTCGTGACTGGAGACAAAGAGATTTTTTATATACAATAGCTCCCAAAATACTCGGCCGAGAACAGGAATGACAAACCGCAATAGCCGTGTTCCGAGACTTCACGGTCATGATTCCAAAAGCAGTACTCTTCCGTTGAATGGGTGGCGTTGTTATTTCAGATTCCAGTCATCAGATCCTTCAGTTCAGCTAGACGTTAGTAGTGTCTTGGGTGGTGAAGCCTCTGACGAGTATCTGCTGCTTATTGTCTCTTTGTTCTCGCTGTCTCACTGAAATGGGAGTGACCGTCTGTCTCGGATGCTTAGCCCAATGCTTCGTCTCGCCTGCTGATCGACGTTGCCATCCCATCCCACCATCTTTTCCCGCGACATGCAACAATGGCCATTGACATTCCATTATCCCACTTTAGCAATCTAGCACGTCCATACCACGCAACGCAACGTTGAATCCGCCCGGCGGTTCGACGGGCCAAGAGTTCCGTCTTAACGTGACTGCCACTGTGAATTTATCACCTGTTTTAGCAAAGTAAGATAGAAGCGTAAAGTTAGAGTTACCCTATGCTTTGAACCATGGGATAGACTTCCCCCGTTGTTTTGCCAAGCCGCCAAGATCGTCAGCTCTAGCGATGCAGCTGCTGCAGCGAACATCTTGTTCCTCTTCAATTGGGGCACAAAAGGTCTCGTGATGATCTCTTCCGCTCTCTTTACGGCTTGGTGTAAACGATAATTCACAATGGCGATCTGATTCAAACGTATCAGATGTTTTCTGGTGATCCCATTGTTTAACATCGATGCTAAATTAGCTCCGTCTAAGATATGCATACCAAAATCCATCATATCATCATCATCATGAATCGCATTAATGGCATGATCATATACCTACCGGTATGAAGATCCGTCGTCCTGGTAAATGTATCTCATAGGCTGACATACGATGAATCTGATCATCATTGTTAATGCAACGGCGATGGCAATTGTTGCTGTTGAGATGTGATTGATGGTGTCTTACCCTAGATCCCCAGCATGATTTTCGCTGGGATCCGATTTCTGGGGGGCTCTGTCTGCATTGAGTAAGCATCATCCTTCACAACTCCAGATCCTGACTCAAGCCAGTAACGCTTCATCACTCACGACAACAGCATTCCATATGAAACCGATCGGAATGAGGCCAGCCCCATTTCACACGTGGAAGGATCTCATCTCTTGCACCTCGCGACCCAGAAAGTCTTTCTCTCAAACATCACCATGGCACCAGCCTCCGCAGTCTTGATAGGCTCTCCGCCGCTGAGCGTGTTTCAATGCGTCATCATTCCTTTCACCATGATTCGAAATGACATTCTACAGACATATGCGCGCGTGAGAGAAGCGATAGACGCGAATTACCCTCAGATACCCAAGCGCGACGACTTTGAGGCCTTCTGAGAGCGCCGTCTCTCTCACTCATCACAAACTCCATTGAGCGTCCCAACCACGACACCACAACGGACTTCCAACGCCAATGATTCATTCCCGCAGAGCCCCGAAAACCGTGTGCTCAATCCGCTCCCGATTACTGGCCTCCCGTTCAAAGTCTCTTTTTGTGGTTGTGGTTGTGGCTGTTGTCCTGACCTCACCACCGCATCGTTGCTGAAGCAGCGCCTATGACAGCATCATCGGAGCCACTGTCAAGCTCAACAAACTATCGCTACCCACTGGCGAAGGAGGGGTGTGTACCCTTATTCTGGGTTCTGAAGTTCATCTACTGTCAAAGCCAGATTGAGGGGATATACGGGCCGACTGCTTTCAACGGCAGTTGTTGGATGTTTCAATGTCTGTGGATCACGGGTTTTTCGCAGGGAAAGGCAATCTCTTATGCATTGATCAGAGATTGACACCCAAGCCAGATCAAGTGGTCTGAGAAAGTCCCTCAAAACGTCCAAGCCGATGTCTATCACCATAAATTTGAGTGGAACTTCAATCCAGTGATTGAAGCTGACGAGATCCCGCTAAAACACCACAACATCACCCAGACATCTGAACCCTCCACGACAATAAGCAACCCATCGCAAAGCAAACATCTCGGACTGCCCGTCGCAATTGCTAATTTCTTCGTCATGATTCATGAATGCAACATGCTGAATAATGTTAATTTCAATATAGAAACGTCTCCATAAAATAAACGGCTTCTAGAACATTTCTGGATCTTGATCCGAACCTCGGCATCTCCAGATCCACTCGCTAACATTTTTTCGCCTCTTTTTTAGGAGACGTCATTCACTTATACATGATGATGCGCACGTCAATTCATAGAGTAATTGACTTTATTTTATGTGATATTAATTGACTTTATCAAGCGATCTTTGTTACTGTGTTCATTATCACCGACTTCATCTGTGGACGTTGAGATCTTACAAGACTCAACACAAGACTAAGACCAAAAGTGAACTGAAATTCTTCAAAACACCAATAATCATCACAATGTCGACAATGCAAGCATGGCAAGTCGCCAACCCAGGCCCAATCTCCAAAACCCTCTCCCTCAAAACAATCCCCCAACCAACCCTCAAATCCGGCCAAATCCTCATCAAAGTTTCTCGCGCAGCCCTCAACCCAGCAGACTACAAAGTCTGCGAACTCGGGATGGCCTCCCGCCTAATCACCTCCTTCCCCAAAACCCCAGGCATGGATCTCAGCGGTCACATCGTCGCTGTCGCAGATGATATCAAGGATGCGAAAGAAGGTGATTTCGTCCTTGCGCGAGCATCTCCGACTAAAGCGCCTGGATCGCTAGCGGAGTTTGTGGTGGTTGAGAGGGAGGGCGTCAGTGTTATTCCGGAGACCTTGGACCTGGAGCAGGCTGCTGGTGTTGGAACGGCCGGGTTGACGGCATATCAGACTATTGCGCCGTATGTAAAGGCTGGTGATAAGGTATTTTTGAATGGTGGCTCGGGCGGTGTTGGACTTTGGGGCGTTCAGATTGCAAAGGCGTTGGGTTGTCACGTTACAGTGTCGTGCTCAACAGGAAAAGCAGATCTGTGTAGGAGTTTGGGAGCAGATGATGTTATCGACTACAAGACCAGCGATGTCATCTCCGAACTTCAGAAGCGTGGACAAGTGTTCAGTCACTGCGTCGACAACGTCGGCGATGCACCCCCCAATCTCTACGCTATGTCGAACGACTTCCTCCTGCCCGGAAGCAACTTTGTCTTCGTGGGCGGGCACGTCTCAGCCAAGAGCTTTCTAAGCTTAACGACTAGCATGGCGCGACCTGGGTTCTTGGGTGGTGTGAAGAGCAAGTTTGTCACGTATGCTACGGCGAACAAGCAGAAGGATTTGGATCAGTTGAGGGATTGGATGGTGGAGGGCAAGGTTAAGGCTGTGATTGACGCTACGTTTTCGTTTGAGGAGGTTGATAAGGCGATCGAGCATTTGAAGAAGGGGTCTAGTGGGGGCAAGGTCATTATTCGTGTTGAGGGCGATGAGAAATTGTGATACCATGGATGTGCGTGACGGGAGTGTTATTATTTAGACATAGACTATTGTTACAGTAATTTCTATTGATACAAAGCCTGTATCGGTGCTCCATGTGACAATATCTGTGAAGCGCGCGAAACATATCGTACTCGTGACAGCTTCCATCTATGTCCGTCGATGTCATGTTGATAGATGGCTGGCACGAGAAGCCATTGACAGACCAAAAGTATGATATGCGAGGCCAGTCTGAAGCATCGCACGACAAGTAGTCACCTTATAGCAGGCGTAGACATGGCGCATGCTCCGACGCTGAAGACTTGCACCAACTGGGCTATTCAATGCAAGACCTGCTTGTTCTTGCTCCCTCGACGCAAGCCTGCAGCCTCATCCCTGGGGAGCTTCTCTCCTGGTCTTGCATCCAAAGAAGCCCAGGTGCCTCGCAGATATCTCGTCGTGGATCGCAGGCCCTGCCTCGCGGCCAATTTCTGGGAAGGGATACTCAACAATATCCCCATCTTCAAGTCCCCAACCCAGCCGCAAACTTCCTTGCAACCCACTGCGCGCCATTCTCCTCATACTCCGCCTTTGTAACAGCCAACCTCTCAATATTCGCATGATTCGCCAAATGCGCACCGCCATACCACGTCTGCGTAATCGGATCCGCCGGTCTCGCAACCCTAACAATACAATCATCCGGAACGCGCTGCACAACCTCCTTCTGCAACCGCTGGATAAACCCGTCAAAGTGTGTGTTGCCGCCGACTACGATAATGTTGGCAAGAAGACTCGGCCAGAGACCGATGGGTAGTTCGTGGAGGGATTCTTGCACGAGATCTGCGAGACCGGGTTGACGAATACCGACGTCGGAGGGGTTGAATATTAGTTCGGGGACAGCGAAGCGTTCGTTGCGCAGAGTTAGGGCGTCTTCTTCGGATTGATTTGCCATTTTTCGTGCTTTGGAGTGACGGGAGGGTTCGTAGTCGCAGAGAGTACCCTTGAATCGAGTATGGAAGTCGGGAAGGATGTAATCTTTGGCAATGCCTCCTCCTGATAGGTACTCCGGTCGTCGTTCGCCTCTTGTTCCCTTCCATGACTTTTCTATATCCGCCTTGAAGTCTGCCGAGACATAGCAGGATAGCTCTTTCATCTCGTTGACAATGTATGTATCGTTTCGCATATCAAAATGACGTTGAGAGATCAATCGGGTCAGGTAGTTGGTCAAAACTTTTCCACCAACATCTAATCGTTTGATGGCAGAGTGTAACGGTTGACCACGGAAGACTGGTGTGACTGTCGTATGCGAATATCCAGAATCGATTACCATGACAACTTCGGCGGGGGTATTCGCGACGGTAGGATTTTCTTGGGGCGTTCGAAAGATATTCTGCACATCGTGGTAGGCATTAAACGTCGACCCTGTAACCGTTAGCAAAGCCTCTCACCATCAATCGCACAACATACCAATCCCACGGTAATAACTCGCAAACCCGTACTCCTCAAAAACAATCTGATCACAATTCGTCTGCAAAATCGGCAATCCATTCGGCGGTTCCGCCAGAATCAACCTCGTATCCTTAGCCTCAAACTTCGCATCGTCAAAAATCTCCCGATCCCAAATCTCCTTCTGCGCCTCCCAATTAACAATAAACCCCTTTTCCACCGGTCTGCGAAATTGTATCTCTCCATAATCGCGACATTTTTCTAGCTCGGATGCGACGTAGACTTTGCGCGCTCGATCGCGGGCGATGACGTTGGGAATGATGCGAGGTTCGTCGGGGATTTTGCCGTTGTGGATGAGGCCGGCTTTTATGGTGGAGGCGCCATTGTCGAGGATGAGGGTTGTGGAGGGGCCTTTGGGGGGCTGGGGTTTGGATTTGCGTCCGCCCGCCATGGCGATGTTGAGTGAAGGATGTTGGTGATGGGTTCTTGGAGTTTTGGACGCGACGGAATTTAGGTGGAGGGGGTGACGTACGGAGGAAGGGGTCAAAAGTCCTCGCTCAAAGAT
>JABCJY010001492.1:0-10298 GCA_013184415.1 Fusarium concolor
AAAAAATAAAAAATAAAAAAGCGGCTTGCCTTTTGTAATGAATCAGGCTGTAGGAACCGCAGTTCGCGGTGATTGACCGCTATAACCAACAACAAGTCCTCCTTGGCGCTTATCTCAGCTTAAAACTCCTCCTTTTATCATGCGTGCCGCAATATCGGGTTGTAGAGTTGTAAGGTCAAGCTCTATCCGAAAGCCGTCCTTTAGCGGCTGATGTATCACACTATTATCACGGATGCGTGCTACCGGAACTAGACAACTCCCCCCAAGAGATATCATTTCCCATGGAAATGGTGCGCGATAAGGCAGATTGAAGTCACGAAGACGATCGAGGAATGTGACCAAGTAAATGAGTGCCCATGGTTTTTGAAGAGGGGACTAGATACTTACGAACGCCTCCAACATGGTCAACGAAAACGACGCTTCAATGCCCTGATATAAACCGCATACATCCAACCATGCTCCATATATCCCATGCCATTTTTTCCTGTTCCGATTCACTTTCCATCTATCTTCGTTGCCGTCGAAGCCAAGGCTGGTGGAGTCAAAGACCCCAACAGCCAGAAAGACATCGATGGTCTTTGGACTACCAAGGCGCCCGGATCAGGGGGGCCCGTTAGCTAGCTGTCTTTGAACTCCAGGTGGGCAATCCATGCGTGCTGTTAAGTATATGATGGATTTCAGACTTTGGCTTGTTTGCTTGGGCTTGTACGCGGAGGAGCTACAATAGGTAAAGATCGTATCGGGATTGTAGCCACTCATCTGCTTGCCACACAGGCGACACTACTCGTTGCTCAAGCCGGCTCTGATCTGGCTAAGGCGAGGGATCGAAACCGGTCATCACTTCTTTACCCCTTATAACCATGGACTTAGTACGCGTAGTGCAGTTTCAAGATCGGTTGGATTAGTCTGTGAAAGGATGTAGTAAGAAGTGAGGAAGCGAAAGTCTATTATGGAGACCATTTGTTGAAGCTTCCTGGATATGCGTTATTGACAGAATACGAGCATGGGGATGGTGATTCGCTTACCAGGAATTAGTCAATGTGGATGGTGTTTCGACACAACCAAATGACCTCTTTGCCTTCAACCAACTGCTTGTCCAACTATTATGAAGAATCACAAGTTCGCGCCACTGTAGCAAACGATGTTCTGCCCAGGCTTGCTCATCTTGCGGGTTCGCATCTTCCAGTCTGGTTGCCCTTGCACGAAAGTTGACAACCTCGGCGAGAATACACAACGTGCATTGTGCCCAGATCTGTTCGTTATTCTTGTTGTTGGTGACAGATACAAGAATCATGCTCCATCCCTCGGGGCTCCAAGCTGTTTGCCGGTTTGTCGCTAGGCAGTTGTTGACTTCTATTTCAATATTCAACCAAAAGCAGGCCAGTTCAAATTCAGTACTCTCGGCATTCCATCCACACTCTTGTATAAAGACTCGAGAATCACCAATCCGGCCCAAAGACTGCTCATAATTCCCGCATTTGGTCTCGTATATGCTTAGAACGATCGAGGCCACGGCACATTCGGCAGAATTTCGATCATCTTCCTGGGAAGTCTCCAAAAGCTGCTTCGCCGCATCATCATAGCAGACCAGCGACTTCTCATTTCCGTTTGGGACAATGGTAGAAGCACTCATCATAGCGCACGCAAACACAGCATTGAGGATCATTAGTGAGTCTGAAGCGTAAGTCGGGACACGTTGACCGAAATCTCTTGCCCAATAGAAAGAGTTGGCCCATACAGCAATCTCTTCGAAGCAGAGTTGCGTATAATGAGCCACCTCAGCTGTCGTTGGAGTGTTCATGTAGACCGGCTCATTACTCTGGCTGTTTAGAGATTGCGTATGACCGCCCTCGTCAACGTGTTTGCCAAGCGGATTTGCTGTTCCTGGCAGGGTCTCGGTCTCGAGATTTGCTGGCATCAACCTTTGTCTGTCTTTTGCTCTTTCCGTATTCAGTTTCTCGCTCTCGGGTAGCCTCCCTATTTGCACCAACCATTCTGAGCATCTTTCTGCTTGTGAGGTAGCAACTTCATCGACTGATGATGGTGGGCTTGGTGGACTATTGCCATCAGAGTTGATCGGAGTCCTGCTCTCCTTCTCAGAGCAGTCAGACGTGATCGAGTCGTCTGATCTGGCAGAGTAGGCATGTCCTTTGATATGATTTACCGAGCGTTCATTGCTGGGAGAGGAGCTTTCTGCCCCAGTCTCTGTATCGTCCTCTCGGAAAAAGGTTTGAGAGCATGCAGGACATTTGTATAGTGTTTTACCTGCCGCTGTCCACCAGGCACTACTTAGAACCAGTAAAGCCAATGAATTATCTCACTCACCAGAGATACAAATAGAAATCTTCTCAAAAGGCTTGTGGCATGAAGGGCAGTGCCAAAGGCCACCTTCTTCCTTTTCCAAGAGCGTAGCGAGTTCCACCTCTTGTGGGACAATAGAAGACCCGGATGGCACCAAGTTACTCGATGTACTAGTAGAATCGCATGACTCTGTATGAGCCTTCATAAAGCTCGAGTCAAGAACATGATTATTGTGACGGTTGCACCGAGGTTGGCAGATACCAGCGTCTATAGAGCAAAAGATGAGTAACAAATTCGAAGTCAATGACCTGTTCTACTCACATGTTCGTGGAGGGTCTTCACCTGACTGTTGTCTCAGGACCCGCGTGTCGCCTACCTGTTGCCTGAGAGGAAGAGCGGCCTGCCTGCGCACTGTCATGTCATGACGCGCTGACGGGTAGGAATCCAGACAAAGGGAGACATGCGACATGGCAAGCTGAGAATAGATCCAATCTTAATACCTGCGATGTTATACCGGATCCTATTGACAACAGATAGACTTCTTCAAAGGAGGAATAGTACCAGTCGAGTCACCCCTCCTGGCGGGACATAAGAGTTCTCAAGATCCGACTGATTTCTCAGATAGAGAGGGAAATTTTGGAAGACAGGAAGAGGAAGTGGTTTGAAGAGATAAAAGTAGCACGAAGCATGTGTGTTTCCTTTTGGAACGGAACGTTCTAATTCTTAGTCATGCTGGTTTGTCGGCTTTCATGTCCAAAAAGACACCCATAAACGGGATTGGTCCTGCTAATAAGAACCAGAGGAGCGTAGCTTTTTTCTCCTTCACCGTATTCAGAAGAAAGGCAAAATTTCAGCCGCGCCCAACGCCTACCCATGTAGGAATCCAGGTCACTTGCCGCCACGTCCCGACTTCAGCAACGGATCCCAGCCCGTCCTAACGTGTGACTCATAGCCACATTTGATTGTGATGTTAGGGACGGGGGAAAGGTCGTCACTTAACCTATACACCATTGGTCCGTAGTCATAGGTAGGGCTGTGACATCTTTTTTCTTGGCGGGACCTGAATCAGGGGGCTATGGTGACCAACTTGCAGAGCGCAATTTTAGTGTTATTACTTCCTAGCTTCGTTCCAACATCCGTGCAATATCACATACCAGAAGGGGCCTAGATTGAAGCGAATGGGAGCACAGACACCGGTTATTGGCTGATCTCGCGCCGTATCCTAGTCTCTAGGTAGGCTATTGCGAACTTGGCGATCTCTAGCGCCTGCCCCACCCACTCCTGTTGTCTTTTTCTTGCGCTTCAGACACTTCAAGCGGTGATGCTCAATTTTTGGGTTTCGCGCTGGACAGCCCAAGTTCGCTTGAGCTCATAGATGAGCTAGTGGACTACTGTTGGCCATCGCAACGGCCTCGACGCAAGGCACTGGTAGGTATTTAGCTTGTGTAGTGGGAAATTTGGTCTACCAATCCTGCTGGGAAATTATATTCTGTGGTCTTCACATTCAGGCCGCTCGTCCATATGGCTGAAGTCATGCTCTCAAGGCTTCGACATGTGTATCATGGACCATCATCATTTGTAGAAGGGCCTTGTTGTATTGAAATCGCTCTATGAAGAATGCAAGAAGAGAATAGGCCCCCATGTCCAGGGTACCTGCCGTCGGCCAAGCTTTACCGCTACTTGTACAAGAAAAGTTCTTAATTGAATACAACAAGCCGCATCTTCAATGCCCGGGCGCCAAGTCTCTTCCCCCTTCCCAGGTGCAGGGAAGACATCCCCGTCACTAAGAGCGGCCCGAGGCGTATGTAGGTGGGTGACATGGCCGCTGGCTGGTTATAAGGAGGCCCAAGGGCAGGGGCCGATGATATGTCGCATACCCTTTACACTTGCTTTTCCAACATGTCGAGAAGAAAAGGCTCTCAATCGACTGTTTTGGTGTTGCCGTCATGCAAAGGGCCAAAGCTCAACATATTTAAGCATCATAAGTCGGAGATTAAATGGCTTGAGAGACTCGATAATGAGGATGAGGATGTGACCTCAAGTGAAGGCTATGTTTTCCGAGCCCGAATCCGCGGTCGCGAATACGCAATCAAGGTTGTATGTACTTACACACGTCGTCTTGACCCAATTTCTTCTCTTTTTCAGTGGTCGCTTACACATATGTCAGTTCAAGTTCTTTGATCCGATGAGTGCTGAATACTATTGGGGACCAGTTCTGGGGGAAGATACTCCTCTAGACACAGCTTCCTACTACACCGATCCATTTTACGCAGAATGTCGAGTGTATGGCCGTATACGCGTTGAAAAGGGGACAAAACTCAAAGCTGCTCTCAAAGCTGTTGCTGTTCCTTGCCATGGATTTCTTTTCCTGCGACCTCAAGATCAAAAAGCGCTGGAAAAGCGTGGTGTTGACTTCGGACTGGACATTCTCAATTTGGATTACCAGAAATCCACGATTGGAGGATTAAAGGTCAGGGCCATTGTGAAAGACATTGTATCCCCAACAAATAGTGGTGTCACTTCGACCAATGTCAGAAGAATCCTGAGTAAGGTCGTGTCGATGAACATGGCGGGGATATACAATATGGACATTCGGATTGATAACTTTCGCGACGGGAAACTGGTGGATTTTGGATCATCCTGGACTGAACCTCATGCTCTTTTAAATTCTTTGAGTCACGAGGCAGCTCTCGAGTCAAAGATAGCGGATAGGGTGATGTTTGAGCAGATGGTGGAAGACGAAGGGATAGAAACCTGTGGGAACCTTGGGAAGGTGGTCAAAGCATTACATGATATGACACTGCGGTCTCAAAAGACACAGTGAGAACGCTAGTCTCTCATGAATGGCAGCGCAATGGACTTCAAGTCGAAGAGAAGGGAAAGTTTTGAAGAAAAGGTTCTCGATGGACGAAGATACATGGACAGAGTCGAGTACCGGTAAGGCATGGATACTATTTGGAGAACAGACTACTTGTGTGAGCAGATGACCGGAGTATATGAGGGAGCTGAATGTTCTCGATTGGCTAATGCTAAGGCGGAGTGATTGGAATTTGTCGTTATGGGCACCAAGAGGCGAGGATGTTGTTGATTTCCCGTTATCGGCTGATACCGCCATGGTCAACTGGCACCTCAATTGCTCCTGCGCCGTCGATGTCTGTCGCCGAACCACTCCTCCGGTCAGAAGAGGATTCAGCACAACCTGGAACAACTGCGCGCAGTCATCATGACCGGGCCAGAGACACTAGGGGCACAAAGTTGTAAGAGCTGGTGATCAAGATGAAGTAGGAAGATGCGAGTGGCATGCTTCCGTTCCAATATGTTCTATTCCCAAGATCAATCACATTGAAACCTTTGGAAACACGACTTCTATCGGGAAGCAGAGGCATTCCTGCCGAACACAGTCTGCGTCCTCTATAAGCACATACAAGATCGGTTCCTCAGGCAGGATGGCATGGTCGATGACGATGGAGATGTTGTGCTCTTGGATGGCGACTTTGCGCAAACGAAACTCTTCTCTATGTACTGCGTATACTAGCTAATGTTGGCGTTGGCGTCGGCTGGCCTAGCCTACCCTTGTTAAACTAGGGCTGCGATGAGGTTCAGGATTGGCGATATCAAAACTCTGCTCACTCTAGTGTTTGCGAGCCTTGGAGGCTTGCAAGTTCACGCAGGGTGAGTTTTGTGATCCATCTAGATGATCAAGGACATCCCTGGTGGTGACAGTCCCTGCGAGGCGGTCTGGGCCGTATGGCGCTCTTGGAGGATCAGAATATTGGACGTTGTCGAGGTCGTCAAGATCATCTCCTGGGCGTACGACCGGGAGAGCCTTCCCGATGCTGTTGTAGGGATGCAGTCCACTTCTGCCTTCTTGGCCATGTGTAGCCTCGGGGAAAGGTGGAAGTCTCTCCCCAGGTGCTGCGGCGATGATGATAAGTTGTTTTCGATCTTGGGCAGCGCCATCGCGGGTTTTCGTCGCAGGTTCTCATCGCAGAGGTGCCGCGGATCTTGACGGCGCCGGTGGACCGGGACTGAAGCAACGAGATGGACCATAATGAACTCGGCGCGGTAGTCGCGCAGTGAAAGTGATGGGCAGAGTCCCAAACACATGATAAGCCTATTTTGTGACACGGAAGCCGGTTTCGAGCCAGTGGTCTTGAGAATTGGGAGGGAGCCATGCTGGTGGGATGCGCAAGAAGTATCTCGTTTTGGGATTGAGATCGCCATGGAAAGATTTTCCGGTGGAAATCCAGGCACCTATTAACATATTTCCCAAGGTTCTGTTGTATGTTGTCCATTTGATGATCCCCCCCCTCCCCCACAGCCGTTCGAACGAGCCTTGGGAAGAAGCGGGCCGCTAGCCCTGGGATACGATGTGAGCCTGTTCAATAACTCGATGTCACTTCTTGAACAGCCGTAAGACAAGGCTGGCAGCCTGCGACGTAGTTAGCATGCATGTCTGTCAAAGTAGTACGACTCGATAGCCCTATCCACTATAATTAATGGAATTAAGATGCACCTAGTCGGAAAATAACGTCTTTTATGCAGCTTGCAGAACGATTGCCTGTAAAGCGTCACCGCTAGCATATTTCATCCGAGATCCCCGCGCAGGAGAAGGCAAATTAAACAGCATACCCGTAGCCATCTGGAACTGAGCCTGGACTTTACCAAGACTTCAGCCGCCAGATTTTGCAATTAGCTTGAGCCACGATAGGTCAGTCTTGCCACGTGTAATCCATGAAGCGCCAAGAGGCGACAATAGAGACGGAGCTGGGGCCTGCATATACAGTAGTTGATAAACAGGAAGGATATCTCATGAACCAGAGACAGTAACTCTTCTCTCGCCATGGTCCCTCAAACGGCCGTGAAATGTCTCATGGACGGGATGATCATGGTGAACCCTGAAAAAAAGAAAAGAAAAAAAAAAGTGTTTGCGAATGTCTCTGATCTCACTCCGACATACCTTTCTTGAGCGTTTCTTGATCTCAGTATGGGATGCTCCTTGAGTATCTAGTGGATATAGTTCTCCCTCAATTCTAAAGCCGGTTGTGATTGAAGCCAGGTTGCATCTCACAGAGTGGGCTCATATGTCTTGAGGCTCTGCTCATCGCTTCCGCCAGAAGCGGCGTCCGTGCATTAGAGTTTTACTCCACATCGCTTCAATGTGCGAAACGCCAAGTCGAGCGGCTTTTCCATCTCATCACAACTTGGCGGTCAACACTGACCTACCTGACGGGCTACTGAGAAATGAGACAGCGGCCCGCTTGACGGATACGGTTACCGTGCGTAAGATGCACACGTAGCGATCGCGTGGAACGAAATGATGGGCTTTTGACCGTGATCAAGAACCATGTCAAACTGCTCAGGGCATGTCGATATGCACCCTGGGTATTAACGTGGTAGAATCGCTGCGAGGTGAGCACACCGCTATTTTACAACGTAAACCTGAGCGAAATTGGATTGCCTACCATGTAACTCGACAAGTCATCATCAATTATTGCAGTCTTTGAGGCGGCAAAGAGAAAACAGCAGGGATATGGCGGGTTCAGGCGATTGTCAAGTACGCAACAGCTCATTGTGGTGATGCCGCGTGAAACAGGGTCCATCCGTCTCACCCGGATCACTACACAATCTGGAGGCTGAAGTTGGCATTCCCGCTAACAGCGGCTGGAACAGATTCCGGGGCGCAGGCTCGTACGTGATAAGCTAAGTTCAATGATCTGTTAACTGATGGGAGGAGATCCGCCAACAGGGATCGTCTTTGCGCACTGATGCAGGTTTGGGCCGCTTCAACTTTCAAACAGGCATCGTTACTGCTATGAATCCTCGTCTGGTAAGACGAGGCCGGCCCCGTTGATCAGCGACCTAATGCAGAGTTTTTTTTTTTGTTTTGTTTTTTCCACCCGTGGAGACAACGAGACATGTTAGCCCTGCTTGCGACCACGGGGCGGAGTCGTCGGCATCGGTCGAAATGCAGTTTCAGTAGCCGTAGTTGTAAAAGAAAAGATTGATTAGTGTAATGCCCTCTCGTGTGTAGCCTACGAAACACTTGCCATGCAAGATATGATGCCTCACAAAAGTCATGAATAAGTCCAGGAGACGATGCGGACACAATGCACGTCTTTACGAGATGCACGGCAAATCGGGTTGAGCCTCGATGCTGATCAGAGTCATTAGAATCTTCACGACTCCTTTGGGTCAAGCACACATAAATCCTAAGAACGGTTGTAGATATCCTTGGTCCTTGAGTAAGCAGGGTCATGGGTTAGATTGGGGTGTGTGGGGTGGACCACGCCTTGTTCTTTCCTGAATTTTGCTAATATGGCAATCCCGCCCTTTGATCGTTCAAAAGGTGGAGGCCAATGACCCAGTGCGTCTGCCTTCTTATCGTCCAAACCATTTCCTCTTGCCGACTTCTTGTAATGACCTTTCAAACTGACAACTCGGTCTGCTTTCAAAACTGTTTGAGCTCAATCTGAAGTAACGACTCGCTTGGTACGATTCCTCCTTTCAAAGCAGCTGCCTGCTTCTGACACAACCCAGAAAAACGCCGCAGATAATTAGCTTTCGAATCCCTCCACGGTCCATCATGGCATCAGACCCAGACCAGCCAGAAGATACAATTTATGTGAAAGTCGAGCCGAAAACTGTACCAACGAATGAAGATTCAACTCGAAATGGATCACATTCCCAAACTCCTGACGGTGAAACCGCTGCTTCACACCCCGCTGACGACGACCATGGGAATTCGTTACAAAGAGATGAACTCACTTGTTGCGAGTACACATTTGACGACAAAACATACTATGAATCACATTTAGCCGTCCGTAAGTTGAGCAGCCCATGATCTTGACACTACTTACAAAGGCTTTCTCAAAGATGAACGTCAACTTTATGGTTGCTATTACTGTGGCAGGGGGTTCACTGGCATGCACGAACTCAAAGCACACCAATTAGGATCCCATCAGGAAAGCAAATTATCTACTGTAACTAATACTTTTTTGTTATCTTCGAAGGTAACTGTCCACCAACCTACCAGCTCTTTCGATGGAGGTCTAACTATAGGTTCCAGAAAGATGATGCGCGACTCATTGACAAGGCGCCAGAGGCAATCGCGTTTCTGAGTAAAACCGACTTATTCTCAACACATCAACAAGGGAATAAAAACCCCATATTACCAGCATTTTCCCCAGCGACAGCAGATGACTCCAACGTTGGTTCCCCACGCGCTTACCCTGCCGCACTATTTCGTCAATCGGCTGCAGAAGTGCCAGTTACGAGTCTAGAGTTATCCGAACGCCCTCAAAGTCAAAGTAACATGGAAAATGCTGAGCAATATCCTTATCCGAACGAATATTGGATACCCCACGAAGCCTCTGTGCCAGATATTGTACAAAACGAAAACAATGAACTTCACAACTTGGGAGCTCCCCAACCGTGTGAAATCGAAGTTCAATGTTTTGTTTCCATTGGTCAATGTTTTTTTTCCGTTGGGGTTGATAAAATAACTCTTTATCCGCATTGCAACCGGTGCTACGATCTTCGAAAAGAATGCGACGGCAGGGACCCTTGTAGTGGCTGTGAGGGTAGGCGCTTAACTGAAACCCCTGAGTTCATGTTTCTGACCGCCAGTAGGAATTCAAAAGAAGTGTATCTACAGCGCCATCGGGATGAATTGTGATCATAACGATATCAATTGGATTTCTCATGACGGAGAACAGGATAGCAACCTAGACTTCAGAGAACCAGACGTCTCGACCGTCGTTGGCTATGAAAACACACCCGCGCCTGACCCCGGCCTCGGTCCTCAGTCACTGACTTCCAAAAGAGGAATGGCTCAATTGATATTGGCAAAGCAAGAGCTTATCCTCCACAAACTTCAGGAATTGGAACAGAAGGTCCAGCCGAGCCTTCTTTCCAGAATAGAGCGAGCCATTTCCAATATCACAACCAGCAGTGCGAGACACTTAAAAGGAGTACAGAGGCTATTGGCGATTTAT
>JABCJY010001493.1:0-14073 GCA_013184415.1 Fusarium concolor
AAGCCCATATTCACATTCTGTATTATACTGATTTGGATTCTGTGCATTGATTAAAAGGACAGTGAGATTTTCTGTGTACGGCCGTTGTGCATGGGCTTAATTTGACTTCTTTGGGGAAGTGTCTGCCGCATCTCTGGCAGTGCTTGTGCAAAATTCTGACTGAGCACATTGTGTATGCTTAGTTTTGAGATGTATCTATTCCGTGTTGATGTTGAGGTTTTTCGTAAATGGTCGTCAAGAACAGGTCGTTAAGCCATAAGTAGAAAAGGTCTTGGAATGAGGGAACCAGGATGCGCTTATATACTTAGAACATGTCATCGATTCATATGCACTACTATCTTTAATTGGGGTATTTATCTCATTCGTGGCAGTATTTTGGTGTGCGACTTTCTGCAGCGCGGTGAACCAGTCTCCGAATCACTGTGATGGTTAGCTATTGTTTATACTGTGGTGGGCAGAATAGACTTTGAGCCCTGCACATTGATAAAGAACGTATACTTCCACATAATAAGTGACGGTTAGCGAACAGAGCATTTGATAGCAAGTCCACTTCATGCTCACTCATCACGAGCGCAACATACTTCGAACCCTGAGCATTGACATGATTACGACTTGATAGACAAACATAGCAAAGCCCGGAACTCTTATGCGTCCAATCCAATCTGACTATGTATTGCGCTTGATAGCCCACGCAATCTGGCTGCTGTAGCATTAATACGTATAGCGGAAGTGCTTGTTCTCTTTGTCCGTCATAGTCGACCAAACCTCCGGCGACATGTAAGCATCTTCCATCTGCTTGGTCCGATCATCCCGCCTCTTATTGGCCCAAACATAATACAAAAACAGCGAAAATGTGGTTACTGCGCATCCTGCTTGGGTTCCCATCACAGCGAGCTTAGCAGGTTGGAATTCGGGAGCGTCTCGGGCTTGAAATGTCTGAGGGCCGATGATGTTGCCGAGGGAAAACGATCCACTAACGATGGCGGCGGCGAATGCCCGCTTCGTAGCTCCTCCAAAGTTGGCTGCTGTCCACTGCGATTATATCAGTGAATATCGCAAGACAGTTCAATTGCAGACTCACATTGTAGAAAATGGTCAAAGGAGCAACGACAGCGTTGACGAGATAGATACCTACGAGACAGCCGGCTTTATTCGTTGAAGGGAGGAATGACATCAACGCACCGCCAATGATCCTGCAAGTGTTAATCGCCATCGCTTTTAGTACTTGGGTAGACTTACGCAGGAATAATACAGGCAATGATCCATGCCCAGCGATGTGACTGATGGCGAATTCCAAACCCTACACCTAGAGTGAAGAAGATACTCACCACCCCGGAAGGCATGTTCATCAGCGCAGCCTTCTTAGGAGTATACCCCAAATTTCGAATCAGGGTGGCGGAGTATGTAGTGACGACTCCAGAAGAGACCGAAAGCTGTTCTTGTCAGACGTGATTGATAAGCGTCGATAAGCATGACAAAAATACTTACAAGAATGACTGATATAAGCATCAGATACAACTGCGGATCGAAAAAAGCCTCGATGATCTCCTTCGGGCGGAACTTGCGACTCTGAATACCGGTCTGATTGACACTAACGTGCTTGAGAAGTGCGACTTTCTCACTGCTTGACAGCCACTTGGCCTTCATGGGCGTATCAGGCAGAAACAAAAGCGTAGCCACTCCAATGATTACAGTGATGAGACCCAGCGTGATAAACATGATGCGCCATCCTGCAAGCGAGGCACCAGGCCCGATATGCTGGAATCCAAATGAGACAAGCCCACCAATGATCTGACCAAGTCCCAAGCCGAGATACCAGAACGAAAATCGTGGCGCTTGCTCGGATTTGGTATACCATTGACTGCTGATAAGCATCAAAGATGGACCGATAGTCGCTTCGAAAATCCCCAGGAAGACGCGAGAGACGAGTAGAGTTTGATAATTATGCGCAGCGGCACCAGACGCAGTAGCGATTCCCCATGCGACGACATTGGCTCCAAGCCATTTCCCAGCAGGAACCATTTGAAGGAAGTAAACTGAGACATGTCAGCAGTGATCGTCGTTGACAGGAATGAACTGACTGTTGGGAATCTCAAAGCAGAGAAGACCAACGAATAAAAAGGTGGCGACGTTGGAAAAGTCGTTTCCCTTGAGTTTCAGATCTTGATTGAGGCCCATCACTGCAGAATACTGCAGTACGTTAGTGAATTAGAGTATGAAGGCGGTATTTGTTACACACGTTGAGTATGACTTTATCGAGGAATTGCATCGTATAGCAGCAGAACATTAACGGCACGATATGCCAATCAATCTTTCGCCTTAACTTGTCAATGTTCACCTCCTCTGAGGCTGCTTCTGCTTCGCGGTTCTGGTCGAGGAATTTCCAGGCTGCGTCGACATCCTGGGCGCCATCTCTGGATGAGATGGTGACATGTAGCTCTTTGGTGGGCTCCATCTTGATGATCTGGTTCATGCGGACGGGGATACAAAGAGAGAGAAAAAAAACAATGAACGACGATCAAAAAAAGAGAAACACGGAAGAGAAAGTGCGTGGCTTAAGGAAGAAGTTACCGACGACCAGGAAAATTGTAGATCTATGCAAGGGAGCGACAAAAGAAGGTGGTAATCTGTATTACCAACTGAAACCTGTCGCGTATTCAGCCTGCATGTCGAATAAAGCCTCAATGCAAGCTCATGTTCGCCAAACTCGCATTTCGCACGCGTTCAATCTCATTGGCGCAGAAGACTCAAGGGAACGGTCGCTTAATCTGATTGGGACAAAAGATTCAAGGGAGAAGCAAAAGTCCCGTGGTGGGCTCACCCTTGCATATGCATATGCGGCACGGCAGCTGGGGTCCAGAAGGGAAATGATCTGCCGTCCATGTGAAAGGGACTACTCACTTAGAAATTCAACGATCTAATAATGCATATTACCATTTAGAGTCCGTTAAATGGGACAGGGCTATAGCCACGTTTTTTCTTTTTTGCTGTGATTAGGTGCATTAGTATGATAATGAAGATTATTGTCTTAAATAGATTGGTTGAGATGCAGATTTGGGAGCCAAAACTCCTCAGCCCCATTCTATCTAACAGGGGCTATGGTATATCGAAGGGTTAACCTCGAGAGATTGTCGCGGGGAAGCGGCACAGGTCTATCAAGGAAGTCTCACATCACTCAGACACATAAAATAAGGGATTAAAATAAAGTTTTAAGGTGACATGTTGATTGTCGCAGGTTCAGCTATGTCTTGATGGTGAAGAAGAAGCATTCTTGGCTCGTAAAAGGAGCCAGTGTTGTCTTTCTTTTCAAAAGAAACAGTTTCGAATTTACTTCATCTCTCCACCAAAACTAATCATCTACAACAATGGGCTGGGTACTCAACGCCACTCCCGAAGTGAACAATGCATCTGAATACCCCATGGTCATCGCAATCACAGTGAGCTTATCAGTCCTCGCATCGTCAGTCGTAGGTGCACGGCTGTATAGACGATGGAAGGTCCATTGTCTGGAGACAGATGACTGGATGTCTGCGCTTTCCATGATCTTTGCTCTCATCTACTCTTCAATATGCATCGCTCAAACACGATACGGCCTTGGCCTTCCTATCCCAATCCGACCGAAAGAGAACCTCGTCCTGTATACACGCATCAATTTCGCAGGAAGACCAATCTATCAACTTGGAATAAGTTTCTTCAAGATTGCCCTGCTGATCAGCTACTTGCGCCTGTTACGAGGCACGACGGGTCACAAGACTTATCGAAGGATTATCTTGATGACCATCGCGTTGGTCTTTACTTCGCATTTGGGATGCACTCTTGCTCTCGTCTTTGCATGCACACCAGTAAGTTTTCTCTACCAATTATCACTCAGAGCTAAGATTTGTACAGGTGAATAAATCCTGGAACCCACTGAAAGAGGGAAAATGTCTCGCAGCTGGACCGTCGTTCACCGGATACGCAGTCGTCACAATCGTGTCTGACGTAGTGGTCGCAGTCTTGCCGATACCAATCCTTACAAAACTCGAGATCAAAAAGGGCAAAAAGCTTGGGTTGATTCTCATATTCATGCTGGGTATCTTTACTACAATCTGCTCGATACAGCGATACCTCCAGATCGGCCGGATACAGAACCCGAAAGACGGCAACTCGACTATGCTTGTTCTTTGGGGGACAATAGAGTTCAACGTCGGGGTAAGTAACTTTCGGCACTTTGAGAACCGCGCTAATTCCTTTCCAGAACATTGTGTCATCTCTTCCATTCTTAGCCCCCATCTTTCTCAACCGCGCCCGACAATACCGATCTAAGCTATCAGATTATAACACGCCAAGCCAGAGCAAAGGAATGAAGTATCAAGGGTATAAGTTAAGAGATCTGAGTCACTCAGGGAAGAACACTATATTTATTAACTCTACTGAGAAGAAGTCTCGCACAGAGAGCCAGGAAGAAATCCTTGATCACGATGGTGTGGCGTATATATTACAAGTAGCACCTGATAGACCGGCTGGGCTAAACTGTGATTTTGAGAGGTTGTGAGGGGATTTGTACATTAATCGAAATTGAACTAGGCGTATTAATTATTTGCTTCGTATGCGCGAATTAAGGTGCATCAGACTAGTAAATGTTGGTTGATCCAATGCATGCATGATCTGAATGTCGCAGACTTGCATGTGTTTTGGGGACTGGGCTAATGCAGGGATCAAGGTACCTGACCGACCTGCCTAAATCGGCCACTAAAATTCTCTCGACTTCAAAGCCTCGAAAACTGATCAGAGAAAAGAAATCAGAAACCCCGGTTAATAGAAGCAAAAAAGTTTAAGCAAGAGATTTTCAAAGTTCAGTAAAACAAATCTCCTCACTGAGAGAAGTGCCGGTTGTAACCCTGAGCCTTGACATGCAAGGGATCATGACCCCGCTGACCGGCTTCGGGGCCGGGGCCATCTGATGATGGTGTCAGACACGGCAATTGTTACGTCGATCTGATCTGAGGCTCCGTCTGACGCGATAACGTCAGCTATTAAATAAGCCTCTCGCAGCCCGTCCCTCCCATGTCATAATGATCAACAATTAATTGAGCAACCTTGTGTCACACCTCGACATCATGATCCCAACCCAAGACCAACCCGTCCTCATCATCGGCGCCGGAATCAGCGGCCTTCTCCTCGCCCAAAGCCTAGCTCAGCATGGCATTCCAGCCCGTGTATTCGAACGCGACAGTGATCTTGAAACCCGTGGTGTAGGCTGGGGACTCACTCTGCTCTGGTCGCTACCTGCATTGAAAGCCCTTTTGCCGGAGCATCTTTTTGAACGATTGCCAGAAGCTTATGTCGACCGTGGAGCTGTTGCAGAGGGATTATCTTCGACATTTCCATTTTTCAACTTGAGCACAGGAGATTTGGTGGCTTCAGTGCCGAAAGCACCAGAGTCACAGCGGGTTAGAGTGACGAGGCAAAAACTGAGGGCTCTTTTAGCCACTGGGATTAACATTGAGGTATATAAAGCAACCTGTTCCGCATACAGCTACTTACCTTGAGTTTTAGTGGAACAAGGCCCTTACGGGAGTTGAATCATCTGCCGACTCTGCAACAGCTTTATTCGAAGATGGTAGTTCAGCAACGGGATGTTTGTTGGTTGCATGCGACGGCAGCCACTCTCGAGTCCGTCGCTCACTTTTCCCAGAGTGGAAGCTTCACGATATTCCTGTCCGTATGCTCGGTATAAAGTTAGAGTTGTCGCCCGAACAGATCCAGCCAATTCGAGATCTCGATCCATTCTTTTTTCACAGCACGAACTCGATCAACGATTCGTTTGTTTACTTTAGCGGTAAGGTAGTCTGCTTGTTTTGGCAGAGTCTTGCTCATGGCTATTAGTGCTCGACGCCCCTGGAAATCACACCGATGGTACCCATCCGTATACTTGCCAGATGTGCGTATCATGGCCGTATCGCGAGGGATTCCTCAACAGTCCTTGTCCCATTGAAATTCCGGAAATACCCGAAGAGAAGTACGCGTTGGTTCAAGGCTTGGCTGCGACGTGGGCAGAGCCTTTCCGTTCCCTTGCATTGGGCGTTGCCCTGAATACTGAGATAAAAGGGCTGCAAATCCAGGACCTGCCGCCTCCCAAGGGTCTTCAGACGACCGGTCGAGCCGTACTAATGGGCGATGCTCTTCATGCGATGGCAATGTGTAAGTCTCATAACCTAAGACTATTGTCCTTGGTGCTGACAATATAGATCGGGGAGAGGGCGCCAACCACGTAATCTTTGATGTCCAAGATTTTGTAGAGAGGGTCGTTCCGATTCTCGAAAAAGGTCAAGATTACCAAATTTTAAGGTCGAAGCTGGACGAGTATGAGCAAGCTGTAGTTGCTCGCACGCGTCCCGCCGTATTGGCGTCCAGACGGGCTTGTCTAGATGCGCACAACTGGAAGGCGATTAGCAACCAAAGCCCATTGCTCACGCGACGTATGCCGTACGTGGATTTTGAAGAGTAGCTTAGGTGAATAAAAATTAGTAGATAATTTAGCGGATGTGTCGGTGTTCTGGATTGTCGTGTCTTCTTAAACACAAATTTTGCTATCTTATATCAACAAAAGCAATGGGGCGTTGGCTCAATTGGTAGAGCATCAGATTCCAGCTGATCAGCTTGGAGCTTCCTGAAGGTTATCCGTTCGAGTCGGGTATGCCTCAAATTTTTCTTTTTTCATTTTCTTTGCATCATGTCGTTTTGCAGTTTCGCAATACTACAAACCAATTGGAACTGGTGTCTTTATCTTCTTGATTAATTCTTTGACTAGTCATTGTAGAATCAATTGTATTTTATCGCTTTATCCACCGCAACAAGGTTCACCCTCGGAGGTAGCATTCAGTGGAAAGTCAAGCTTTGACGCAGCCTCGGTAAACGATGGAATTACGGATGAATATGCCAATGAAAGCCATCAGCCTTTTACCCTCTTCTTTTCTTCGTTTATTCTGCTATGAGTCGTTCGTTTTGTAAGTTTGTTCCACTTTGAAGCTGACGGTGATAGTGGAGCAAGTTTAAGTGGGAAGACACGCTCGGTGGTGTTAGTGGACCGGACCCCGAAGACCATTTTCCCAATGAGGAAATTCTCAACTCAACAGTCTGAAATCAAATGATGAGGCTAACGGATGATTCGGAGGAACCCTGGGAACTAATTTAATTGTAGGCGGTGGGGGGATCTGGCTTTTCGCCACAGGGCTCAAAGCCGGAGGAACTTTAGGAACTTTTTCGGTGGTGGTGATAGGGACCCATAAGGCTCACCACGAAATTTGTCCGTTCATGTTGAACTGTCGATCTCCGAATTGACCGCATGGGAGATGGCGATGGTGGTCTCTAGACCTATAAAAGGGCAAAAAGGTCCTGTCATTTCAACCTCCATCAACATTCATCCCATCAATCTTATCATTCAATCAGTTCAATCAGCCCAATCAGTCCAATCAGTCCAATCAGTCCATCATGTCCGATACTCTCAGTCTTCAAGGCAAAGTCGCCATCGTCACTGGCTCAGGTCGTGAGAACGGCATCGGCGCTGGCATTGCTCTCGCCCTCGCCCGAAACGGCGCTTCGGTTGCTGTAAACTACGTCTCCGACTCTTCCAAGCATCGTGCCGACAATGTCTGCAACATGCTTCGTGAAGTCGGTGGGAAAGCTATTGCTATTCAAGCTTCTGTTGATACCACTGAGGGAGCTCAGTATCTTGTCAACAAGACTCTTGAAGGATTTGAAACCGATCAAATTGATATTCTGGGTAAGCAGTCCATTTCCAGCGTCTGTTTGATATGCTGACTCTGTTAGTTAATAACGCCGGAATGGCATGTTTTTGTTCCATCACTGAGGAACCCAAACCTGAAGAATTGACCAAGGTTTTTCAACTCAATGTTTTGGGTTGTTTTTACATGGTTCATTATATTGTTGCTCACATGCCTGCTGGCGGACGCATCATCAACATCAGTTCCACCAACTCAAAGAGAGGCAACGTGGCTATCTCTACATATGCAGCTTCCAAAGCTGCATTGGACAGTTTGACTTGGACTTGGGCTGCAGAAGTAAGTCAGCTCTTTTTCTTTATCTTTTCGGTAGATACTAACTCGACGTCTACAGCTTGGTCGTAGTAAGGGCATTACTGTCAACTCTGTTGCTCCTGGTCCTGTACCGACGGATATCTACCCCAAGGGAATGGAGGCTGAGATGATGGCGGAGGAAATCGCTCTCACGAGGGCAGCTGATCGGCCTGGACAGCCTGAGGATATCGGCGATGCTGTGCTTTTGTTGGTGAATGAGAAATCTCGATGGATCACGGGGCAGTATATTGGTGTCAACGGAGGTGTTACCTATTAAGTTATCTATAGAAGCAGACTCTTGAATGCGGATAGACTTAGGATAGCAATTTCTCAATATCGGATCGAAGCTGTGTCATTTCAGACAGCCCGGCCTTCTCAACCCATACTACTCTTCGTAAACATGACATCAAATCGTCCCATGACTGCAATCTGAGATGTGACATGATATGAGTTATCTGGCCCAAATACCAGGGCTTTGAACAACCCACTCCAATGCAAACCTGAATAACCAACACCCACAACTTCAGTTCTTGTCTCCCAGTCCAGACGTGATTGTTCATTAATGCCACGAGTTCTCTGACGGGTGCGTTCCGACGGGCTGCAACGTATATTGTATCGCCGGAGGATTGAAGGATGATTAGGGAGATGAGGGAGATAACTGAAATGCGCACGAGCTCTGCGACAATTGTGAGTGAGGGCATATATTCTTGTCTCGCCACAGAATCCATCCTTGGTAGTGACAAAACATGATGCGCTATGCTGCAGACTGGAACCAGAAGGTCCAGTTTCATACGACTGTTTTTCCATACTTGATTCAGCAGAACAGCGAGTTGAGAAGCACACCCAAGGGCACCATCTATAACAGTCACTGCAGTTTCGTCGGACTCTTTGAAAGAAGTCAAGAGCCTTTGCACGTATCGCGACCTAGTAGCACGCGGTAAGGCTGGTAAGCTTTCAGGTAGCGGGAACCTCGGCTTGGCATCCTGAATCAAGGACCCAAGAAGATCTGCACTATAAAATGGTCAGAAAATAGCTTTCCATAGTTTCATGTACTTACATGAATAATGACTGTCGGACCGCGGGTCGGGAATCTAATTCTTGAACTCCGCCAGCTAGCTCAACCAGCCGTTCGAGACCAGCCATATGCATCATCCACGATTCTGAATTCCCAACGCGCATCTATCCCATTAGCACGTAACCAAGATTTTCTTGAACTAGACTCTCGTCAAATATCGCCAGACAAATCACCGTCCCAATCACAGCATTCTGACTAGTCTCACTCTCCGTAATTCCCCTTCTCACCAACCCAAGACTCTCAGTATACGTCTCAATCTCCTCCACAGACGGCGGATTCTCAAAACTCTCAGCAAGCCTCTGCCTAAACTTCAACTCGGGATCAATCACAGCTATTGACAGCAATCCTTCCGATACCATATCCATAGCATGGAATAAGCGTCGGAAGTTAACGCAGACATTTGCATCGCCCCAGTATGCAGGTATAGATACTGAATGAGTCGGTTTTGATGTAATTTCGCTTTGTATAACGCCTAGTCGCCTTGAGCGGCCTATGTCTTTCATCACATGGCGACGGATTTTGCGCTGTGTTGCGTGGTCTTTGGCTTTTGTTGGGTTGACGTGGACGAAGGCGAGGGTTGATGGTTTGATGTCGCTTGTTTGGGAAGTATCTTGAACTGGAGGTGCTTTGGGTAATTTAAATCTGATCTCCATCGTAAAAGAGGTATCATACCAAAGCTGAGAAGCTTGAGATTATTGTCTTGCTCTGATATGTTTGCTGCCAAGATGATCTTCCAGCATACCAACGCCACTCATCTTGGATTAGTGAGACGGGCCAAGAATTGCCCGATTGCGGAGTAGGCTAACCAATGGGGCTCAACAAAACGAATGATAAGCTTATCCTTATCCTTATCACATACCCTGGCATCTTGCAGATCCCATCGGCCAACTGTCGGAAACTTACCCTGGACTTCAATCATGGACTGCAATTATCTTCGTCCTATCGACTCAATTGATGTGATGGAGATGTAAAAATGATGTATCAAGGACTAGGATTGATATTCTGCAGAATTGAGATGTATAAATAAATCTAAGCCTAATAGAATCTGTTATTGTACATCGTTATAGTTCGTCAGACAATTACTGCACCAATCCATTTATACCCACAGTTTTCAATTGGAACCCCGTCAAAACTGCCTAAGATGCGTCATAATACGTATAATAGAATTTGGAGTAACATGATCATCTCCCAGTAGCTAGATTTTGAAGAATCACTCATTGGAGTCATTGTCAGGGATGTGATCCTCACCAGACCCATCAGCAATACTCACAGACAAGCTGATCACTTCCGACATGTTGGGATTGGATCTCACTAATGCACCTCGATCTATCAATAAGACCCGTCCAGACCTTCAGCTTTAGCCACGTCGTAAGCAAATTCATGACCAAACCAAAACGCGGAATTGAGATACCAGCAAAATAGATTGGTCTGGGCAACATATCCTGACTTGAAATGTCAAGCATCTCCTCTCGGAAGCAGGCTGATCTAAACCAAACTCGGCTTCCGAGGAACATCGACCAGTCAAAAAACAGACCTGTATCTCCTCCAGCCCGCAAGTCTCAGCTTGTGTGAATCCAGCATAGTAGCAATTTCCGACAGCGAATGAAACAGGACTAGATTCCAAGCGCGGGGAAACCTATTTGCTCACCCGACCAATAGCGTTGCAGCTCGAGCCGATATCAGATGCCGGTAGGTGCTTTGACGTGACTTTCCGAGGGGTCTACCTTGCTCACTCCAGTTCCCCGGATTTCTTACCCCAGTCTGAGCTTTGCTGCTTCAACGGCATACTCCAGTACCCCGGATCCGATACTTACAACCCCGCTCGTGGCACTGCACTAGTGAGACGCGATGTATCGAGGACCATGCACATGAAAAAAAAAAAGGTTATAAAGGGGGAGGAACGCAGATCTTTGTCTTACTCTCTTCATCCTTCACCATCGCTACCCAAGATGTCCAAGATGGAACACAACACCCCCAATGAGAAGCTGCAGAACGGTGCTGACACTGCGTCTGAGACCGGCAATGTTGAAAGGTACGCGTCTGATCACACTGGCATGACTCGTGGCTTGAAAATCTGACAATTGCAGTATTGAGAGTGCGCAGTTCTACATTGACCCCAAGGCTGAGGCTAGACTCCGCCGAAAGATTGACTGGATGATCGTTCCGACTGTCTGTCTGCTCTATCTTTTCTGCTTCATCGACCGAGCCAACATCGGTATGTTTCGCTGCCTCCCCTTCCCATCCCTTCTAACACGTCTAGGAAATGCTCGTCTCGCCGGTCTAGAAGTCGATCTTGGCCTGAAAGGCAACGACTACAACCTCGTCCTCTCAGTCTTCTACATCAGCTACATCCTGTTCGAAATCCCCGCCAACCTCCTCTGCAAGCATATGGGCCCCGGATGGTTCATTCCTCTTACATCATTGGGCTTTGGACTCTGCTCCATCTTCACTGCCTTCGTCACCGATCTCTCCCAAGTTTGCGGTGTTCGCTTTGTTCTGGGCATTTTCGAAGCAGGTATGCTGCCCGGCATTGCATACTATATGTCGCGATGGTACCGCCGCTCCGAGCTTACGTTCCGTCTTTCGCTGTATATCGTCATGGCGCCGTTGGCGGGAGCTTTTGGTGGTCTGCTGGCGTCGGCGATCTTGAAACTTCCTCATTTTGGAAGATTTAAGAGTTGGGAAATGATCTTTGGTATGTCTTGCCAATAATGGTATGGTGAACTGAATACTGACTTAATCCTTAGCCATTGAAGGTATCGTCACTGTCGCCTTGTCAATCATCGCTTTCGGTAAGGTCATTCACATGTTCTGGGAACAATAAACTAACAAAGTCGTAGGCACTCTCACCGACCGCCCCGAGACTGCCCGGTGGCTGACCGAAGAGGAGAAGGCACTCGCAATCAACCGTGTCAAGGCCGAGCGTGTCGGAACTACTGAAGTTCTCGACAAGATGGACAGCACCAAGATTCTCGCCGGCATCAAGAGTCCCATTACACTCTCAACATCGATCATTTTCCTGCTCGACAACATCACCGTGCAAGGCCTCGCTTTCTTCCTCCCCACCATCGTTCGAACCATCTATCCTGAGCGAACAGTCATCTCTCAGCAACTCTTCACGGTCCCGCCATATGTTGTTGGTGCATTCTTCACCGTTCTCATCCCTGCTATCAGCTACAAGATGGATCGTCGGCAAATTTTCATCATTCTTTGCGCGCCTATGGTTATGGTCGGATATGCGATTTTCTTGGGAACTACGAATGGTCATGCGCGTTACGGTGCGACGTTCCTTGTAGCTAGTTCCGCGTTTGCTTTGGCGCCTCTTACCAACTCACACATCAGCGCCAATGTCCTCAGTGACACGGCGAGAAGTGCTGCAATTGGAACAAATGGTACGTTTATCAACCCAATTCAATTTTGTTGTTCAGTTACTAACTTGCAACAGTCATGTTTGGCAACATTGGTGGTTTGATTTCCACTTGGTCCTTCGTCAAGAGCGATGCCCCTAACTATCCCATCGGCAACGGTCTCAACCTGGCCACATCCAGCACAATTCTTGTTCTTGGTGCCGCGACTCTCTGGTGGATTAAGCGGGATAACCGAAAGCGAGCTAGCCGATCTGCAGAAGAGGAACTGTCTGGTATGTCTCAGCAGGAGATTCAGGATCTTGACTGGAAGAACCCCAACTTCCGATGGATCGCTTAGACGAGACTACAATGAACCATCTATACTGAGCCTTGAATTTAATACACATTTATTTCTATTCATACTACGTGCACTTACTGTATTGAGGCTCTAAACTTGTAATAACTTTGCGAGAATTGCAAAAGTGGATTTCAACCATTTTCTATCTATTAATTTTATCGAGATCAGCAAGATACAGTAGACACTCAGTCTAACTAAACTCTATTTTACATTTTAAGGTTATTATACTTATCATGCACCGACTGCGCACAGATGAACATAACGCTGATCGTCAAGTTGAATGCAACAAATTGGCCACTAACTAAAAACCCTCATGTGTTTGCTCTGCACATCCGTAACCCTTGCAGATCGCATCCCAACATCCCCAACACCGTCGACCATTTCACGTCACAGCGTGACATTCGCCTAACGCTTGGCACTGAGTCATGGATCTGGCCGCTGGATCTGAGTCAAGTGCGGAGTTAACCTTGTGCGGAGTTGACTCGGCCTAACAGAGAACCCGGCTTCCGTTGTGTCGGCATCAGGGTCGCTTAAAAACAATGAAGTCGGTGTTCGGTGTTCGGATTCGCTCAATCGAGTAGTTTGTTGATTCAATAACCTTATATAATAAGGTTATTTAAATAGTCAGGTTTATATCATTCCTGAGAACCTGGCTTATGTCAGTGTAAACCCATCTTCAATTATACCCCTCATAACATTTTCCGGCTTGCGTGTTCTGAGGTGGATGTTGTTGCTGCTCTCAATATTAGAAAATCCCTGGATTCCGTTTTGCTTGAAGTGGAATGTCCAGCTCTGGTCCACACACGCTATGCCGCGATGCCAGCAGACCGAGGTCTTGCATGCTGCAGCCTTAATCTCAATATCCAGCTCCTTCCCAGTCCTATATACCATCCTCAGTCTACCTCCCCTGTTGGTGCATCTGTCCACTTCTGAGAATAACTATATCTATATCCTTAGCTAATATTACCTCTCTGTCGCAAACAATCTAGATAAAGTTAGCATTTCTATCTCTTAATAAATAAGTAAAGCTTTATTTTTATATAGAAGTTTTATTAATAGCTAGCAAGTTAAGTCCTATTTTTTATTAAATAAAAATATATAGGTACTTAAAATAATTATAAAGTAGCTATTAAAACAACTCAGTAATTTTAATAATTACTAATAGTCCTGGTTATTTTAGTAACTAATTCTTAGCTATTATAGATAGAATTCTCT
>JABCJY010001496.1:2814-58892 GCA_013184415.1 Fusarium concolor
TTTTTTTTTTTTTTTTTTTATGCCAGAGCGTTATTTACCGTTGTACAAAAGCCACGTTGCGCAAAACATCCTTCGTATATCCATGACTGCTACTTATTTGATCTGTATACTTCGTAACGTGAGAATATCAAAGGTAGGCTTCCTATCCTTCAGCAGCTGCTGCGCTAGGTGCCTCAAAACTGCCTTGTTTTTAGCTTTCAACACCACCGAACTACCAAGGTAGATGGTCGTCGCCTTAGCTCAGTCGGATATTTTATGAATAGGTCCTAACCGATTCCCAACTCACAACATATCCCAGTCAATCATCCCGTTCTACCCCTTTTTTTACGATCATTCTTCCCTGAAAGCGACAGCCCCCATGTTTGGGCTTACTAGGCCTTACCATGATCTGCGTTCATCTCTTCCCGCCAGCAAACTCTGGACCTTCCTGTCCAATCAACCATCGCGGGAGAAAAATAACCTTAAATTTGTCGTCTGCCGTGGCTACGTCAATGACTGCCCGAGACGTACCTGTTCCATCGTGTCGGCAAACCTAAATGGCAAAAGCAAGGCATTTAATTATTTCTACGTTTGGTAACTCAGTGTGCAACTAGAAACTTACAGGCTTTATAAATGATCGTTCATTTTTGTTTCGCTCGATTATCCTTCTTTTGGTTTACCTGCCAATCTCACATGTATAGCTCTTGGCTGCCAAATGCTAGGTCGGTATGATTACGTTGCGTGGCTCTGGGAGGCTGTGCAAAGCAATCCGGTGGGTTCGGCCCATCAGTCGCCGCCCTATTCGCCATTGCAGAAGGAAAGTCCCATTCAAGAAAACGAGCATTGATCTCACGCGACGTATTTATTGGCTATTCCGTAATCGAACGGCTATTCGGAATCTTGGCCATTAGGGAATGCAAGTTGAAGAGCAAAATAGCAACTTAACAAGACACGCAGGAACTCACAATGAGACAGAACTTAAGGGCAAACCATTTCGTTGACATCCATAATCGAGTTTCGCTTGGTCGCCATTCCCGCTACACCATTGAGAGTGGCAAAGGACCCTTGAGGCTCGGAGCCAATGCGACGCTGTTACCTACCTTGATGAAACTTGAAAGCCTATTGTCTGGTCAGGAGTTTCAGTGGCCTTGGCTGTTACCAGCTGTTCCGGTATTAATCTGGGCGATTTTTAACTGGTCGCCGCGTACAGGCATGCATGAACTTGTCAATTAGGGTTTACTCATTCCTAAAAATATTAGACTAGATAGTAGGTATAGTGCATACATACGTGTAAGGCTGAGCTGACTTGCCCATCTATTTACTGCTTCCGCGTTATAAGAAAACACATGCTTCGCATGAGGGCGAAGCTTGGCTTTGAGGGTCATTCATATGCAACATCACGTCTTCAAGCTTTAAGCTATGAACTGGAGATCGTTATTGCGTGGTGCTTTGATTAAGACATTCATCAAGCCTTCGTCTATAATGTCACATATGGTACAATGCGGCGTCATAATATACAATGCACTGACGCCCAGCTCTTCCTCGTCTTGGCATGTGCTTTTCAATCCTCGCATCAATTCATCACACCTCTCCGTATCACTCAGTTGGCCTTGTCTCGGCGCTTTCCGTTGTTTCGAGGACGAGGCACCACAACCCACTTGTTTCTGTTGTGCTTGCGTCGAGTCTTGTAACCACTCTTCGTCTGACGAATGTGTTAGCAATGCCTTGCATGTTCCGTGGCAGTTTGGTGATCTTACAGGAACACCCCAAGGAGAGACAGGGTGTCTATTACCCTTCGATTTACCTCTGCCACCACCATGGGGATGGTCGACTGTATATCGTATCAGCAACTGTCCTATCGAGAGGTATATGTATCCCTTACCTTTGTTCATGGCAACACCGCGGACTGTAGGTCGAATGTTCAGCCATCGGCTTCGACCAGCCTTACCCAGCTGTCGGTAATGGTGATGAATGTTGCTAGCAACTCCAATAGTAGCACAAGCGTCCTTACTAACTCGTCGGACTTCGCCACTCTGGAGCCGCACCTCAACATACTTGCCGGTCATGACCCTCGTACCATCGTCCTTTGTCTCTTCGTTCTTGTTAACAACCACAGCTGAAGTTCCAGCACTGCGGCAAAATACCGCACCACGTCTGGCGGCGGAGCCAACAGCAAATACTGTAGTACCAACAGGAATCATGTGCATGGGCAGACAGTTACCGCGGAAGGCAGTCCTGGCAGCTAGAATACCGGGATCGATTATGCCACCCATGCTGTCAAGAAGATCTTGAGGAATGCCAGCGCGGTAGCTGTGGACAATGTCTCCTGACCTTAGTCCATCAGCGGCAAGAATGTAGGTGTGACGCCCAGTAGCCTTCTCAGTGACGAGAGCTATGTGTGCACTTCGTCCGGGGTCATATTCAATGCGTTCCACCAAATGAGGTCCTGGTCGATTACGGAGAAAATCAACTGTTCTTATCCTTCTCTTTGCACCACCGCCACGGTGACGGACAGTAATTCTACCAGACACATTTCGGCCACCCTTTGCTTGGCCCTTCTTTGGAAATGTCAAGGGGAGAAAAGGTCGTCCTTTCCAGAGATGATCGTTGATAGGCCGCTTGAGATGTCTCACACCAGGAGTTCGGGGCTTGTAGACTCTAAGAATAGCAGACTGACTCTCGGGGCTCTCTGCAAGTTCTTTCGGACTGGCGGTGGTTTCGTTAGATCGTCTGATAGTCGCATATGTTCGAGGCAGTGATCGGTTTAGCGCAAAGCGAAGAGCGCTCTGCCTCGCCGCAGCGAATTGAAGACCGGACTGAAGCATTTTCGGTCTCGATCAATGGGAGTATTTTAAAGGGAAAAAATACTAGAAATTGGTCTTCATCGGAGTCGGTTTGCGTGGGTTGGATGATTCGATATTGGCTCAGAGGGGAACGGGAGCTGCTTTCAATAAAGAAGCTTGTTAGTGGATGGAGTCGTACAACTGGCGATCTCGATTGCCTCCTGAGAGCCCAAAGTAACTCAGGGTACGACTGAGATATAAATTGGGGTATCCAGGACCGTCGCAAAAACAGGGACGCTCACCAATTGTGCCGTTGGTGTCGTTAAACAACCGTATTGGAGTTGTTCAAATTTCTTCGGGCAATGAACAACTTTGTGCCGGAGGGACGACATTTGAGCCACAAACTTAGGCAATGCACCGCCACACTTAAGAGCCCCAAACGCCCTCACGAAACTGCCACATGGCTCGTGCTTCGTGAACCAGCGCGCGACGGGGTTGGGCCAATAGTGATGGATCTCACAGCGGTTGGCCCGCGGTTGCTAGGGCGGCAGTCCCACAAAAACATTGGCTTCAGCCGGAAGTGGTACGTAGCTTTTCCAAGGTTCCAGGTTGCCAGCAGCTTTCGCGACTTTGACCTGGATGCAGGCGCGTTTGGTACTGATCTCATCCAACCCGCCCCTCCATACTAAACGTCCACCATCGTCCATCAACTTTGACTTGATTCTCTCTTCTTTTGTTGTCCAAGTTTGTAACTGTATAGTGCCTCTCCTCTCCCTCCCCTCTATACCCCTTCATCCTTGTTCGACTAGGTATTGCCTTCAGTCCAGGCTATTCATTCATCCTTCTATTCCATTGTCCTCTGTCTGCTATACAGCATCGATCCTCCGCTGCATTGTCCAGCTTTATTCGATTTTTCGCATCTGCTGCACCTCACGCCGCAGTATCCAATTCCTCACGCGTTTTTATACGTCCTTGAGAAAAAGCCGAGCTATTGCATCACCCCTGCTCTTAACGACGTCCAATCCTTTGCTTTCGAGTGGGACATCACGCTTGGAAACCTGACGTACCTAGAGCAACGCAGAGCAACGCGACCTGTCTAGCCGCGTACGGGTACGTCTCCACTGTGGACCTCCACAACCCATCTTCCTTACCCGCTCGTCAAAACACTTCCATCGTCCTCACAACCACAACTGTTCTTGAACATAAACATCATCTCCGCCTGATGCTCCCCATTGTCCTTGTCCTTTGACACTTTGTTTACTTCCTTCACCAACAATCTTCGCTTCCGGGCTGGGTCACCCTCAACTAACATACAGCATCAGTCATCGTTCCATATCACGACTCACAACATTCCTTTTCACGGTGTTTTCACCAGGCTTGACCAAAAGGTTCGTAGCCAAATTCCTTTTCCGATTCCATTGTCTCAATAACTCGACTACTCCTTGTCTATATCCTTTCACGATCTCAGCCATCTTTTCTTTCATGCTTCTTATTCGACGCGTCAACTAACTCAACTGTTCCAGCACTCCCCACTTGTAAATATTACACCGATCAACAACTAGATAGCCAAGATGCCTCCAGTAAGTTCCTCCGACGCGACCTAGAGGGTTAGGTCTCTGCCCCAATCGGCCATTCTAACTTTGCGTAGCAGGCTCGGGCCACCCGTACGCGCCTCGCCGGTAACGAAAATGACGAGAACAGCGGCACGACGCGTCTTACACGAGCCCAAGCTGCCGCTCTCAAGGTTGATGAGCTCTCAATGCCTGCTAAGGCTGTCCTGCAAACAAAAAAGTCCACAGTCAATGGTACCACCGCCGCTAACACGCGGAAACGCGCTGCATTGGGCGATGTCAGCAATGTTGGAAAGGCTGATGGTGTTGCTGGAAAGAAGGCCAAGGGCTTGGTCTCCAAGGCTGCTCAGCCCACCGGTATTGAAAAGAAGACAGCGCGACCTACAAGAACTGCTCTCGGCTCCAAGCCTACCAACTCTAAGCCCCAGTCCGGATCTGGTACCATCAACAAGCGAAAGGTTCTAACAGACGCGGCCAACACCAAGTTAAAAGCCCCCGTCGACGAGAAGGATCATCCCTCCAAGAAGCAGCACATTATTCCTGAGGAACGTGAACGGTCAGAAACACCAGCCGAGGTTGAGATTGAGAAGCCCGAGATCTCTCTGGACAAGCCTGAGGTTCAGGATGCACCCTTCGAATACCCTCCCAATGTCAAGGACTTGGACAGCGAGGATCTCGAGGACCCTCTTATGGTCGCCGAGTATGCCAACGAGATCTTCGAGTACCTACGCGACCTTGAGTGCAAGTCAATTCCCAACCCTCAGTATATGTCTCACCAGGACGAGCTCGAATGGAAGACGCGTGGTATCTTGGTCGACTGGCTCGTTGAGGTTCACACGCGCTTCCACCTCCTCCCCGAAACCCTCTTCCTCGCCGTTAACCTCATTGATCGCTTCCTATCCGAGAAGGTGGTTCAGCTTGACCGCCTCCAGCTTGTGGGTATCACGGCCATGTTCATCGCTTCTAAGTACGAAGAGGTTCTTTCTCCTCACGTCGAGAACTTCAAGCGCATTGCCGACGATGGTTTCACTGAGGCCGAGATTCTTAGCGCTGAGCGATTTATCCTCAGCACTCTCAATTATGATCTGAGCTACCCCAATCCTATGAACTTCCTCCGCCGAGTTTCGAAAGCAGACAACTATGATATCCAATCCCGTACTATCGGAAAGTACTTGATGGAGATTGGCCTCCTGGATCACAGATTTATGGCTTATCGACCCAGCCACGTCGCCGCCGGTGCTATGTATTTAGCGCGACTGATGCTTGACCGTGGCGAATGGGTATGTAAACAAACAAACCCATTTCGTCCAGCACATGCTAACTCATCTTCAGGACGAGACACTCTCATACTATGCCGGTTACACTGAGGATGAGATCGAACCTGTTGTCCACCTCATGGTTGACTACCTTGCCCGTCCTGTCACCCACGAGGCTTTCTTCAAGAAGTATGCTAGCAAGAAGTTCTTGAAGGGTATGTTCATCATCCTGACGCGTGGTCGAGACCTGACTAACAAACATCGCAGCTTCTATCCTCGCGCGTCAATGGGCCAAGAAGAATGCCGTTCTATTTGGCATCACCGATGTTCATCTGAGCCTTGATGAGCTATCATAAGTGTCTTAGGCCACTCAAAACCTCGATGGGACATCTTATTCAATATTCTGAAGAACAGGATACTCGGCTCGCGGTTGGATTAAATTGTACCGCCGCTTCACGACGTTAATAGATCACCGGCGCCCTTGGGTCACCATTTCGGGCCATCATGATACCATACATCCCTCAGTTGATACGCGGGCGAGCATGCTATGAAAAAGCACTTGCCGCACCGGTCTGGATTCATATTCTCACTGTCTGATATTACGGGCAGCATCATCTGCACTTTTTTGTTTGCGATTGTCTGGTTATTGCACATTTTCCGAAGCATGCTTTTCGTCTTCATACATGGCGCATGGAGTCACTGGCGAAGGAAGTTAAGGGCTTGGTTCGGCTGGTTGGAGTTGGCTGTGCAGACGGCCTGTTCATGGGGCACTGGGCGGGAGTAATGGAAGCTGTACGACACGGGCCATGGGGTTGCGGATGCAAGCTGAGCTTGACACCTGGCGGCCTGGCGATGTTTCTCAATGATTGAAGTAAGAGAACTCGATACGGCTCTTATGCATCTCGGTTAGAGTCTTGAAAGGGCCTGTGATAGAAAATTGTACATATACCATGACCGGATTACGGGAAGAGCCTGGAGAGGCAGGAATGAAGCTTTACATTTCACGAGTACTTTGGACCAATTCGGGATAATGTTGACAGGGTCACAGTGGGCATATATGCCCTGTTATCGGGTATACTGACGGATAGAGCTGGATGCATACAGTACGCAGAACATGATTAATGTTGAAACGGTTGCCGTTGGAGACGGAATCATAAACATGGGTTTTCACGCACTAGGTTCGAACACATTCACTGTCGCGTCAGGCCCACTAAAAGGCCAGAGACACGCTTTTTCCATTCTTCCCGTCCATGCCCGGACTACCTACCTGCGTACAAAACTGCTGGTTAGGTAGTCAGCCACGCAGCCACGCTTCTCTTTCGCCACCTGGGTGATTTACTACAGCCTGTGGGTGGAGGATGCGATCCAGGCGCGCGGCGTCAGCAGACGTGCCCAAGCACCTGTATGACGACTAACATCGCTTGGGAAGCATGTAGATGAACCTGACTGAAATCATAGCTTGAGTACCTTGATATACTATTCTAGTAATAGAAAGAACTACTACTTGGTAGGGCATTGAGACCAGCCCCCTTTGCCTAACCCGTTCCATCTGTGGTGTTAGGGGATCAGGCACCTAATAGTGCGACAAGTCATATTAGACATTAAGCTCTGTTGTTGATGACTTCTCGAAGACGGCTCGGTAAGGCTGAACCTTTTTCTCTGCTGTACCTTCTGGGCCGCAGTAACGTTCCACAATTTCAACACTGCGGCCAATGTAAAGCTCAGGCCTAAGCATGTTGTCAAGATCGGCCCAGATCGGTTGGAAAAACTCAGTAGCCCTGATCCTGTCAATGAGATCATTCGGCTTGCCTTCTAGCTTCACGACGCGGGCAGCTTGGTGCGATAAAACGCGGATCTGCTCGTGAGCTTCCTGTCTGGATACACCCTTGGCACAGAGCTTCATGATGATATTTTCCGCGCACATGAAAGGCAGTTGCTCCTGAACACGCGAGGCGATTACCTGAGGGTAAATGACCATGCCGTCAGTGACATTATCCAGGCTGCCGATAATAGCATCGGCGAGGAGGAACATCTCGGGCAAGTCAATTCGGCGGACAGCGCTGTCGTCTAGTGAGCGCTCCATCCATTGCGCAGCAAGGGTGTTTGCAGTGGTTGCCTGCTTAGACACAAGCTCTCGGGCAAGGCTGGAGATTCTCTCCGAACGCATTGGGTTTCTCTTGAACGGCATAGCGCTTGATCCCACTTGTTTGGTTTCGAAGGGCTCCTCCGCTTCCTGCCACGAGGCGAGATGGCGGATATCTCCGGCAATCTTTTGCGCTGTAGCTCCCAGGCCACAGATGGCGTTGGCGACAAGCAGGTCAACCTTCCGAGTGTATGTCTGGGTCGACACATCATAGCATCCGGAAAAGTCGGTCTTCTTGCACAGGAGTGCATTTAGCTGATCGCACTTAGAGCCGTCGCCGTCGAAAATCTCGAGGAATGAAGCTTGAGTTCCTGTAGTTCCTTGTGCACCTGACATGACATGTTATTCGGTCTTTCTGTCTGACACACTATGGGTAATGTAGCTCACCTCGAAGTAGCAGCCCATTGCGAACGTGTTCGATACTCTCAAGGTCGAAAACAAGATCTTGGGCCCATTGAGCAGCTCGCTTGCCAACTAGACGCCCGTCAGCACTGTCTCAAGGGTGTGGACTCCATCCGAGATGGAGCATTACTGTTGGAATACCTGTAATCAATTGAGCTAGAGAGTGAATAATTAGCAGAAGTTCTATGGATTTAGATGTGGTAGGAGGAATACCTGGCTGTAAATGCGTGTATGCAAGAGTGGGTGTTGCCTTCCATTCCATGGCAAGCTTGCACAGATTTGAGACAACCTTAGCTAGTCTTGGAAGGAGAAGATCCATGGCATCACGCATGAGGATAAGTTCCGTGTTATCAGTCACGAAGCAGCTTGTTGCCTGGATTTATCTCGTTAGGCCCGATCAACAGATATTTGAAGATTCGCAGAAGCATTGAAGGGAACCGAGAATTAATTGCATTTAACTTACTCCGTAATGGATAATACCAGCCGCGGCAGGCGCAACAGCTCCGAAGGCGTGTACATGAGCCATAACGTCGTGGCGGCGAATCTTCTCCTCAACCCTAGCAACCTCGAAGTCTTGGTCGGTCACTTCAAGGTGCTGCTTCATCTGCTCGAGGGCCTCCGTAGTGATAGTCTCGATACCAAGCTCTCTCTCAGACTCTGCGAGCAGCAGCCAAAGCCTGCGCCATTGCGAGTGGCGAGAGCGTTGGCTAAAGAGCCGTGCCATTTCTGGGCTGCAGTATCTCGCCGTCAAGGACGTCTGATAGGTATCGTATGGTGACTGCATAGTTGCCATTTTGAGCTTCGTTTCGAAACGTACTATGCTGACAGGTGGTTTGAGAAAAAAAAAGATGATTTTTTTTTTCGCCTTATGAAAAGCACGCCCTGGAGCTGGAAAAAGGGCTTCGAAAATGTGAGGAGGGGTTGCAGAAAAATCGGGATTAAGGAATCAGAAGAGGGGAGGGCGCCATAAATATTAGGATATTTTACCCAAGGTTTTAGGGTCTAAGTGACTACTTATTTATTTCAATCCCCCTCGCTGTGAAGAAGCTACACTGGTGTATCCGTATCCTTCCGATTCTCCGACCAAATCATATATTCTTCCAAGCCCAATCATCCAATCATAGTCTTATTAACAGTGATCGATAAGAGGTGTTAAGATGTACCTGTCCTGTCATTGCTTAGTATGATAATAATCCTTGTAGTTAGGTACTATTCAACATCACGTGCATGTTGCGAATACCTCTTAAGATCACCATATCTACTACAGCAGAAGATCAAGGTCAAGAAGACCTTCCTGGAGGGTCACCCAAACCCCCGTTTAGCTCCTTTATAGCCAAGGGTACAGGCTCTTTGTGTCCTGGTTAATTTCTTGGCCACTTGAAAGCAGCACGATTCAGGCTCCACACCAGAAACGGATTTAGAATGCAAGGATTCTTGGGTGTGACTACCTATTAAGGTACAGTTGGTGCCGCACTGCCTACTACCTACCAACCTTGACTACCCAGACATTTTTATCTGTCGTTAGCAACCCAATCGCCATTCAACTACATCCCTACACCTGAGCTTCAATGAGATAATCCAATAGATCTCACAAGTTGCCGCTATTGAAAATCCGCTTCAGCCTATCGTTTATTCGGCAAATTCTCTATTCAGCGGTAATAAGCTTACCCTAGCTAAGCTTTAGAGCTTGGAGAGTGATCAAGCTTCGATCCAACCAACTTAATTAAAGGAGCACCTCATTCGAAAAGCATGGCTCCAGTCCTTCGGGCAAGGCAGAGTTTGTCAAAAGATAAATTCTCTAGTTACTTTGGGAACCTCAGGAGTCAACCCTACAGCGACCCCAATAACTCGCGGGGCTCAAATCCTCATAGGTGTGACTTCTTATCTTGGGAGGGATTCTGTTTTCAGCCTTGTTACTGATATTAATGTTCAAGCCTACGGTGCATTGCGTGGAATCCGCTCGGGACTCTGGTAGCAACGGGGTCATCGGAAAAGACTCTAAGAGTCTGTAAGTTGGACAAGTCTTGCAACCTTCTCAACCCCCAAACCGAAGCTAAATGATGTAGGGAACCCTGAGAAGCCTCATGTCAAGTTCTCGACAGAATTGAAGGGTCACTCAGCGTCTGTTGAGAAGGTCGCCTTTAACCCAACAAAGGATGCAGAGCTGTGCAGTGTGAGTAGCGACGGTGTGGTCAAGTTCTGGGACGTACGGACAAAGGCATGCTTCAATGAGGTCAGAGGACTTGGGGATGCGTTCACTCTAGTCTGGGCACCAGATGGAAACACGCTCCTCGTTGGTAACAAGGCAGACACAGTCTTCGTTCTATCACCGACCCAGTCCACACCTATCAGCACCCATCAGCAGTCTGTGCAGACCAACCAGATCGCATTCTGCTGGAGCGGTGAGAAGATCTTTGTGACTACAGCCGAAGGACGCATCCGAGTCCTATCATATCCGGGCTTTGAGCCTGTGCTCCAGAGCAAGTGTGGAGACGAGACCACTGAGTTTGAACTCAATGGACACACCTCATCTTGTTTGACTGCCGATTTACAGCCTACGGGGCGGTATCTGGCGACGGGTGGCTCGGACTCGATCATTGCGCTGTGGGATACAACAGATTGGATCTGCCAGAGAACGATTACAAGGATGGTTGGGCCCGTGAAGAGTCTCAGTGAGTTCTTTCCTATCCATTTGTCTTGGACTTCTTACTGATTACTTGGTTTCAGGCTTTACCTTTGACGGAAGTTTCGTTGTGGGTGGTAGCGATGAAGGTATGGTTTCTTGGTCCGTAATATTGAGGAGTTGCTAACATGCATGACTGTGGAGGGTCTGGGCTGGAGATATCGCACGTCGAGACAGGGGAGCACGTACACACATTCAAGACAGCGGGTGCTTGTCCTGTAGTTGCTTGGGCCCCAACACGGTATTGCCTTGCTTACAGTGACCTGGGAATCTTGCGAATTGTGGGTGTCGACGTTGACAGGAAATAAGACAGGCAATATCTTAGTCAAGATACCAATTTGATGTGTGTGGAGCGGCTCGTTGCGAACTGCTACGTATTGCCTCTGCGGAGATCTATTATTACTAGATGAAACGATTCGTCATGGAGAATTTGCGATGAGATAAGTTTACATAATTGCATGAATGTCTCGTGAATGGTCGAGACTGTGTGTCAGACGGGGTAAATAAGTACCGGCTGTTCGGAAAAGCGAGTTGAGCGAGGCTAGTAATCTACTGAAAGGTACATACATGTGTGAGAGTATGGTCCGAACTGTATGATTGAGGGTTCGTGCTGATGATGTGATGCCTTCACATGACATGAAGCTGCAATGAGAAGTGACCTTCTCCAGCGCGGCAGTGCAAGGAGTGTTTTTGTCAAGCTTTCCCAATCAGCCAGAGAGTCTATGTAAGATATTTCCCGAAATAATTAAGTATTGGAGTTTTATACATATCAAAGCATATCACAAGGAAACAAACATACATGTCTGTGAGAGTTGAATGGTTGTTTATTATGGCCTCTGATGTTGCGGCCCAAGGGGTACTGTATTCCAAGAATATTAAACCTCACTACCTACTCGAAATCAATTGTATTTATGTACCCGTTGGCGGTTAACCTAGACCCAGGCTTAGAGATGGAGAGACGTACACGTTCCAAGCCTCAATGTTATGAGATTTTCATATTTGCGAGCATATACGAGTACGAGTGATGCAGGTCGTAGTTCTCATTGACATTGGATGTTTATATCATGGTTCTCAAGGTTGACGATGATATTCAATTGAGTCGGCCGCCCAACGACGTCGACGGCTGCCATTAGAAGCACGGAAAACAAGCGAAGCGTGTGGCTATGCTAAGCTGGAGGATGCAAGTAATCATGATATTGACGAGACAGATTCAAAAGGCGTGGTTCTTAAACACAGTAATATCCAATGCTAGCTAGAGCACCATCGTCGAGAACCTATCTGTGATAACATTGCCTCCTCGAATACAAACTAAATATAAGACGCTGAAGCTTTGGAGAGAAGACCTGAAAGATTAAGGCCCAGTTCTTGAAGCTAAGTAGGTAGGTATTATTAATCCTCCTCCACAGAAACCATTATCCCTGCGTGCTGTCTGCTCTCTGAAAGCCAGCGTCACCCCATAGGCGCGCCAGGCAGCCAGGTGCATCGCGGCAAGCACACTTTAAGCACAAGCTCCCCAACTAAACCATCACTGGGCAAGGCTCTAGACTCCCCACCATCCACCCGAGTCCGACGATTTCCTTAAGGGTTCCCCCCTGCCTCCGTCTTTAACTCCGTACCTACTCACGGTTGGGTGACCTTGAATCTCGCTTCTCCATGCTCCGTATCGCCGTCTCTTCTTCGGCTCAAACCCAACGCATTCCCTTCCGGATCTTGACCAGTCCTGGTCTCTTCCCCTGATTATATTCTTCCTATTGTCCTCTTGAAGCCTCCGGATCTCTCTCCGGGAGGTGCGGATCCCTACGACCTTGTCATCCCATACCGTCGAGCGTTCTTATCCCCGCCGCCTCATCAACCGTTTTGCGACACGACCCCTCCACCATCGGCAAAGATACAACTATACACCTTGTTCTCAATGCCGGACTCAACAGACAAAGGAGCCGGTACTACCGGGAATAAACGCCCCCGAAGTGACGACGCCGATGGAGATGAACCTGCGCCTCAGCAGGAAATCCCTGACAATGCGAGTGTCCCCAAGCCAAAGCGATTGGCGTGTATGATATGTCGAAAGCGCAAGCTTAAGTGTGATGGAGTCCGGCCTAGTTGCAGTACCTGTTCTCGTCTTGGCCACACTTGCGCCTACGATGAGCAGCGAAGGAAGAGCGGTCCTAAGCGTGGTTATGTCAAGGCCCTTGAGGAGCGACTAAGTGAGCCTCTTCTCCCTGACCTACTCCTGTCGGGTTCTTTGTATACTGACCTGTCGCCTCTTCAGAGCAAGTCGAAACACTGTTGAAAACCCAAGAACCTCCACAGAATATATCCAAGAACATCAATGTTGGCATAACCGGCCCGCCTCAGACGGCATCCCCCGCAAATCTCAACATTTCAAATGCGCCCATAAACCTTACAGGCGACCACAATATGGACCAGCATTGGAACTTCACCGATAAATCGCCACAGCAAGGCGCTATGGAAGACTTTAACTTCAATGCTAGCTTGGACATGGGCATGAATAATGTTGGCGGTACTTTCACGTGGGAAATGATTGGTCTGGGTCTTGAGGAACCTTTGCCGCCTCAAGATACCATTGATGAGCTTCATCAGATATATTTTGAGAAGGTTCATCCATCTATCCCCATGATACATAAATACCGTTATCTTGCCGCGATGAATCTGTACGTTGGCCTCTAACACTGTTGGGAAGTTAATGTAGCTAATCAGCTTCTGCAGTGCTCCGAATCAACGGCCGCCCGTTTGTCTGCGGTATGCCATGTGGACTCTCGCATGCACCATCACAGACAAATATGCGGACCTAAAAGATCTCTTCTACCGGAGAGCACGTAAGTATGTCGAGGCAGATTACGTCAAAGGCTATGGAGAACACATGATCTCTATTGCTCACTGTCAGACACACACCCTGCTGGCCTCGTATGAGATGAAGATGATGTACTTTCCTCGAGCTTGGATCAATACTGGCTCTGCCATCCGTCTTGCTCAGATGTATGTAACCCTTAAATTGTAGCTCTTTCAATACTGACCCTTGTAGGACGGGCCTTCATAGACTGGACGGAACAGGCCTCGATGTTAAGCAATGTCTTGTACCTCCTAAGGATTGGACAGAACGAGAGGAACGACGCCGAACATTCTGGATGGCCTTCTGTCAAGATCGTTACGCCAGCATTGGTACCGGTTGGCCCATGACGATTGATGAGCGCGACATTATGACCAATCTTCCTGCTTCAGAAGACGCCTTCCTCATGAGCAAGCCCGAACAGACGCAGTCTCTATCAGAATGCACCAGTCCAATGGGCGCCGGCAAGCTCTCTTCATTTGGCGGCATCGTGCTCATGGCTTGCTTGTTTGGCAGAAACCTGGTGCATCTGCACCGGCCTGATGCCGATGATCTCGATAACGATCTCAATGGCCCATTTTGGAAGCGACACCGCCAGATGGACAATATTCTCCTCAACACATCTCTCTGCCTCCCACCTCAACTCAAGCTTCCCACTGGCTTATCGAACCCCAATATTGTTTTTACAAACATGAGCATCCACACCTCGACCATCTGCCTACATCAAGCCGCCATCTTCAAGGCCGAGAAAAACAATCTACCTGCGTCGGTCAGTGCCGAAAGCAAAGTACGATGCATCACAGCTGCCAATGAGATTGCCAGTATCATGCGCATGATTTCTCATATGGACCTTTCGACAGTAAATACATCCGGCTTTTATGCTTTCAGTAATGCTAACCCGTTAACAGGTCAACCCTTTCATCTCCTTCTGTCTCTACGTATCTGCGCGAGTATTCGTGCAGTATCTCAAGAGTCGACCAGATGACAGCCAAACAGCCGACTCACTTCGATTCTTGCTCTCAGCAATGAACGCGTTGAAGCGTCGAAACCCGCTGACTGAGTCGTTCCTTGTCCAGCTCGATGTCGATTTGGAAGCTCTTGCGTTGAGAATCCCCAAGCTGAAGACAGCGTTCCCACGCAACAATGATGGGGTGAGTTCGCCTGACACCATATTTTACCTGAAAGCTAACACGGAATAGCCCGCAAATACAGGAGCGCCCAGGGGTGCTAAATGTGATAACCCTGAAGGAATGCAGGGCATAGCGGCATATCGCAATGAATGCAACTATATGCAACCTTCAGCAAATGACGGAAACCAACCGGATCTTGTCGAGCCCGGCCATAACGTACCGGACATTACAACCGCAGATGATAATTTTGGGACGCAAGCTTGGATGTCATCAGATCAACAGTTACCGATTCTTACGCCTAGCTCAGGGGCAACATTTGAGAAGACTGGATCCGGAAGCCGAACCATGTCAGGTTTTGGAGACGCGACAGGGGACAGCCAAGATGCTTCGAGGTCTCCCGACGGATTGCCATCAAACCGACCGACACCGAACTCAAGCACAGGGTCTGACCAGCGGAACCACCTGGCGCCTGGACAGTTGAACGGATCAGGGCACAACTCCTTCAACGCAAGCCCAATGTCGCCAAACCAGACCTTGATGAACCCAGGTGTCCTCGACGGCAACACACAAGGTTTTTTTGGCGACACATCTGGATTCACGATGCCGACGAGTCTGGATCAAAATGGAGGATTCTCAATACCAGATGGGTGGGGGGACATTCAAGGGCAATCGGGGGTACCGCAAGTAGGCGAGGGAGTTCTAAGGGCGTTGATGAATATGGGACCCATGGATGCCATGGATTTGGGAACATGGGAAACGAAGGATACGTGAACCAGGACAAAGGGCGTTTCAATAGGCGGAATCATTTTGCAAGCCAAGGGATAACATCAAGGACTTTGCTGGGAGCCAAGTAATTGCCACGAGATGAAAGAGAAGCAGGTGAACAGCCATTACAGATCAGAAATTGGCACTGGGGGCGTTTATATGGGACAGACATACTGACAATTTTGTACAATATGGGTTGGGAGTCTCTTATGGGGGACACACCATTTATGCTCGATTAAGCAATTCTAAAGGATACCCGGATTCTAATAACAAAGAAACGTCACTGTTCAAGTTTGTATTAGTTGTAAAAGAGAGGGAAGACGGTGCGTTGCTGGGTCCAAGTTAAGGAAGATGTGCTCACACGTTCACTCTCTCAGAGCGATTCTACTGTGACCGCTATCAACATTTAAGAGCCACGCCCGGTTAGCTCAATCGGTAGAGCGTGAGACTCTTACGAGTACGCGATCTCAAGGTTGCGGGTTCGACCCCCGCATCGGGCTGTTCCTATATTACGATTGCGAGCATTGCGAGGCTTTCATTTTTTGACACTTTTTTATTTTATTTTTCACAAACCGGGACGTCTTTTTAGTGATTTTGCCAAGTGGGCCGGTGATATGGTTAAGATATGGCCCGTGCGGAAGTGGTGGGTCTTTTCTCTCGCTGCCTCCCATGACGTACAGTGGCTCGATGACACCTGCCCCTCCTTCTAACCAAACAGTAATCGAGGCAACGTCTTAAAGCAGCAACAAAAACGTCAAAAAGGTACGACCGGATAGAATTTGGCCGTGCTTACCAGGCGGGTTCTCTGACACTGTTTGCTTGAGGTAGATCGTCGCTGTGGCAGTGGCACGGGCCCACTGTCATGACAACTCCGCGAACTCCGCCTCTGGGCTCCGTCCCCGTCCCGGTCCCCGTATCCGGTTCGGGACTATCGGCGGCGTTTTCAACACCAGGTATGCCGGCGCAATACCGTGTTGCACTTGGGCTTAATCTGTATGGATATGTGGCCCCTGAGATCGGAGACGCATATCGCATGCACCCTGCACACAACGGCGCTGCTCTTGCGACGCCGACGACATCAGGCCAGTTTGGCATCCTTGCGCCGACAGCAGTACCTGTGCCTGTTGTGGACACACCGACCGAAGGAGTGTTTAGTGAGAAGCTCCAAGGTTATGAACAGAAGAGCGAAAGGTCAAATGGCCAACTGAGTAGTAAGATTGTGGTTGATCCCCCAGATCTTGAGACGTGGAGAGACAAGTTATTCAATGTGGACGAGACAATTGTCCTTACACATGAAGAGTAAGGAAATGCTTTTTGCATCCTTCCAAAATACATTTTTTAATCCCTTTAGGTTCGAGACATATTTCCCACACGTGGACAACGTCTACTCTCACCGTTCAACACAGCGCTACAAGCGCAAGCCCTTCATCTCACACTACTGGGACTGTCGTATGAAGGGTCGTCCCCCTGGAACGCCCAAGTCAAACGATCCCAACAAGAAGAAACGAAAGCGCAGTGTCCGCCAGCGCGATCTGTGCGATGTGAAAATTAAGATCACAGAGTACTTCCCGGGGGCCCGGTTGGAGCTTGACGATAACAGTGGGGTTGATATGAACCCGGCGGGACAGCGGCTGTGGACTATACAGAGAGTTAATGGAAATGGAGGCAACGGGAAGGGTGATGGTGTGGCTGGACCACACAAGCACACTCTTGAGAGGAGTGATGAGATTAAGAAGAATAGTGTACAGAGGTATTTGATAAAAGAGGGGGATGTGAAGAAGGATAAAGAGAAGGCCAAGGTAAGTCCTATCCTAGCACCTGATACGGTAGCAAAAGCGTTTCTAATTCTAGAGACCTTATAGAAGACTACTCAGAAAACTACAGGCGCTGCGTCCATCACGGCCAGAAAACATGCGAAGGAGAATGACCTTGAGCTCTATGGAGCATGTTTCTGGTATATCCTGCCTGTACACCCGCTGCTGCCAAATATACTGACACTAAAAGTCCATTTTCTCAACGTGTATGGATTGCTTTAGAAGCAAAAGGTGTGTCCTATCAATACTGTGAGACAGATCCCTTTCGACACCCTGCACAGCTACTCTCACCCAACTCCCGTGGTTGTATACCTACGATAAAACATGGCGATTGGATATGTTCAGAGAGTTCTGTAATATTAGAATATGTGAGGTTCGTTACACAACTCTTGATCTACGAGACTAATGAAACACGCAGCTTGAGGATCTTGGACAAGGAATGCCATTGCTTCCAATAGACTCAAAACAGAAAGCTAATTGTCGCTTCTGGATCGACTATGTAAGAGATATCTATGTATGGGCTATGAAGAGGGGCTGACTCTAGGAAGATCAATCGTCATATCGTCCCAAACTTTCTCACTCTTATTCAAAATCGAGATATGGCTTTTAAACATGAAGATGTAGATCGTCTACAGGGCAATATAGACATTCTTGTTCGAGCTGCTGACGAAGAGGTGACTATATACTCTTAGAACACTGCTTCCGAACAATCTACTAACGTGATTTAACCTAAGGGCCCCTTTTTTCTTGGGCCAGACTTGTCGCTTGTCGACATACACTTGGCGCCTTTTGCCCTTCGTCTCTCTAGAATATTAACCCCTACACACGTGTGGTCTCCCCCTCCACCTGGGTCACGCTGGGCGAGATGGCTGGATGCTATTGAGGGACATAGGAGTGTAGGAGCTACCACCAGTAATCAGGCGTTATATAGTGACACGGTGGATATGCTAGCAAGGCACGGTGGACTGCAATGCCATTAAGGGAGAGTAGCGTGCATTCAAGGTCCTCAAGGCCCAACACCTCATCTATGGCCTGAGGGTTGGCACAAGTTGTCGATATATAAACTCACCCCTGGGTAGATAAGGCCTTGTCTTGCCCACGCTTACTCAAGTCGTGATATAGGGGTATCCATTCATTTTGTGTGCGAGGGAAAAAACAGTACCATTATGGCTCCTAAATAGTAAACAGATGATCATACGGTTGAAGCTGTCCAGAGGTCTCTATATGGTACCATCTGGCACCGAGGGATCACTTCTCATGGACCCCCTTTTCCTCCTCTTAATAGCATCCCACTTCTCTTCTATGGTCACCAGCTCCCCGCCTAGTCGTGCTTTAACTCTTCCTTCACCGAGTTCCTCGAGCGTTTTGGACTCAAGATAGCTCTTGCCATCGTACTCGACGCGGCGTTGAGAATCGGGCAAGTATGCCCAGGAAAAGATGGCGCCCACCGCAGCAACTGAACCAAATAGGAGAAATATGAGGCCTTGTCGGTTCTCAGCCTGGTACGACTGATTTATGCCGTATACCACAAGGACAGCAACAAGACTGCCTAGCTTCCCTGCGGCCGCCGAGATACCGTGGCACAAGCATCGATAGCAGGTTGGGAAGATTTCGGCCGGTATGATAAATGTTAAGGTGTTGGCACCTAACAGCATATAATTAGTCCTGTAAGGTCGTGCAAAGAGCTTATTATGGCTTACCAAAGTTGAACATGAAGTGACAGATGGCTACAAATACCACAGTGGCCGGGGCGCCTTTTTGTTGATGCACGCCATAGTAGACGCACCCAGTGATAACGAAGAATCCGGCAAGAACGAGAAACGATGCCGTGAGCCACTGGCGTCGGGGGATGCGGTTGGCAAAGATGACAAAACAAGCACTGCCCGCAATAGATGCAAGGGAGACAGTCAAGAGATATTGCTTTGTTTGCTCGATAAGCACGTCGTATATGGTGTTGCAGGGATGCGTTGCGTCGGTCGACCAAACTGGAAGTCCATCGGTGGCCCAATCCGGTACCGTCGAATTTCCCCCTTGGAGAGAGGATGTCCAACACTCCAGTGAATCGTTAATCTTGGTCGGCGAGGTGGTCGCCCACATAGTAGACAGAGTGCCTCTATTATCAAGGCTCATTCCATAGAACGAAACGTCCAAAAAAAACCATGTTGCCGCTGTGCCCAAGAGATATGCCCAATTTCCATCGCGGATGAAGTAGTTATGGAGGTCCTCCCTTGAAAATTGGACAGGCATCGGCTGCTGAGAAGTACTAGTAAGATGCGTAGTATCTCCGATACCATTCGTTCGATATGAAGGTGCAATATGGTTTCCATTGGGTGAGTTAGCCTGGTACGTTGTTGGCGCCTGGTTGTGGTTGAATTGACCCATTGGGAACGAGTTCTGACCGTTAATACCACTCATAGCGCGTCCGTTGACACCTCCACTAGGAAAGGCTTCCAGGCCGGCCCCTTGAGGAGCACCATAAATTCGCTGGGTGTTTTCTAAAGCCATTCGCGGTTTGTTCCTGACTTCAAGGCTGTATATGCCACAGTCGAAAAGAAAAAAGCGGAAGATGATGGCGAGCAATGCAGGAACGGCACCTGAACCGATCACGATGCGCCAAACACCATCTAATGCCTTTTTGCATTCCTCTTCATGTAATTTGTCGAGTCCGCAGCGCATTCCTTGAAGGTTATGGCTTCGCTCGAAGCCGAGGAGCACAAATAGACCGACCAATTGGGCCAGAGCCTGGCCAATGGGCTGCATCATGAAAACCGACGAGAGCATAGTAGCTCGGGATTGTGTACTGGACCATTCAGACGTGATTACGGCACTGAGGGGATATTCAGCTCCGATTCCTATGATGCTGTTAGTATCCAAGACCTATGTGTCGTGATTGTAGTTGTTTGATTGGGATTCACGAACCAATACCCATGACAAAACGCCACCAAATAAATAAGCCTAGGAAAGAAAGATCATTGTAGCCATGACTGCTAGTGGCTACTCCAATAGTAGAAACAATAACTAGAACGAGTTCAACACCATAGAGGCGAGTTCGGCCATATCGATCCGCCAGGTAGCCGAAAAGGATCTGCCCAACAACGGACCCAAGAAGCGTGAAGAAGTTGATAAGTAAGCCCGACCATTCCGGGCCATTGGGCCAGTAAACAAATGCGATCGAAGCGAGAATTACATTTGTTGAGAAAAGATTATATCTATCAATGTGTTAGGAGGTTGCCGTCGAGATACGACGCTGCACACAAGCCAATGAAGGGAGAGCTTACGAGTCTGTTAAAAAGCCAGAGGCGCAAACGCCCCAAATGCGAAAGTTCCATGAATTCAAATCGAGCTCGTAACGCAATTGTTGGCGATCCTGTTGCGAGGAGCCGTTATTAGTCTGCAATGTCGGGATCATCAAGACATGGGAACCCTATGCATGCGGCATACCGAGGACCACCAGTCTTGATAGAAAGACAGGCGATTAACGAGAAACGCATTGACTTACCTGAGCATCTTGTGAGGGTAGGGCAGAGCTGTCAGAGCCCAGAAAACCACGGTTCTGACGCAACGAATATCTCGAGAGAATAGACATGATTCGCGACGGGGATGAGCAGCGCGTCGCAAAAGTTCCAGTTCGGACGGGGTGGTCTGAGGACTCACTTCGGGCGAGCAGATCCAGAAGAGCCCAATGGCCGAATCGAAAGAAGATCACCAAGATTGCGGACAAGCAAGGTCCAAAAACGAACAAGGGACAATTGTGATTCTCATGGCCGTGCCTCCATTCGAGGGGAGTAGATCAAGAACAAGGCCAGAATAAGAAGATATGCCGCTGTCAAGTTAGAGCAGGCTACGAACTATGAATGGGTGTGGGATGCCATCGCAAAACCGTGTGGCAGTTGGAAAGGACTGTGCGCCAAGCACCCGCCGCAATGATGAATTGCTCTGAGCTGACGGACCCTTGGCTAAGGTACGCTTGGCTTCACTTGGCAGCGTCCTTAAAAGATTACCTACCCTTGTAGGAGCGCGACCGGAGCTTGGGAACCGACATACGCGGGTTAGAGGCGAGAAATGAGCACTGGCGTCGGTGCAGACGCTTGAGTGTATTCGTATCGAGCTGAAGGAAATGTCTCCGAGGGACAGGTTTTGACAGGCCAGCAATGCCAAGAGAATTCAATTCTCTGGAGAAGGGATGATCTTTGAGAAACAAAAACGCGAATGACTTGCTCCAGCGTCCAGCGAGTTTAGGGGTCCCTTGTCAGCCAGACTTATTAGCCCGTGTGGGTACTGAATTGCGAAGGGAAATGCCTTGGAGATACCAAAGGGGTCACATCTCCTGAGTCTGGAACAACTGTGGCTTGTCGACTTGCAGTGCGTTCACCATTTCAGACAACGGAAGAAGGTATCAGCTTCTTGAAAGAGGCACGTGGTGTTGAGGTTTGGTTGGCAACTTGGCAGAACGTGGGGGCATATTGGGAAAAGCGCTTTACATAAGCGGTTAGAATTGAAGCCAAGCAAGTATATACAGTACCTAGGTACCTAGGTAGTAGTAGGTCGATAGTTTTTTGTTGCCAATGACAGGTGCGCTTTATCAAGGACGACGATAACCCAGCCTCAAGGCAAGGAGGAATCAATACTTGTACCCTATCAAAGCAAGTAGCGCCCTGGCAAATACCAATCTGTATCGAGGAGCCTATGGAGTACTGCAACCCAAACCCCTGGTTTGGGGAATGCAGTAGATCGACACTGCGACCTCTACACACAAGATCTTAGTCGATGTTGCATGAATCCCTCATCTTAACCATCTTGATATATTCAGTTGCAACTAAGATAGGGAGATTCCTGCCCGAGTTCCGCCCTTATACAAAAGCATCTCTCAGCAGGGACAAGGGCAACCGGGGATAACTCGCTATTAAAACGTTGTGCCAGAGCTTCGAATCAACTGCTTCCAACTTAGACGAGTAGATGGGGCTTACCATGGAACAGCTCTGCTTTGCTGTCTTTGGTCATCTTCGAAACATCGATTCCGCGCTCCCTTCTGTGCACGGGTAAAAAGAACGAAACCGCTGTGCTGGTGCCGTCACTGTTACCCTCATCATGATAACCAGGCAGCCAGGGTCAATGGAGGCTCCAAAATCACTAGTACATATTTCTTGCGAGGCGTGCCTCGGCGGTGGATACAACTGCAACACAAAAGTTGACTTGGCTCCAAGGTTCTACCATGGGTCTTTCAGGGCCGTACTCGTTTCGTCGTAACTAAGCCGTCTTAAAGAAGAGGTCAAGTAAAAACCGCCACGCTGGATGACTTTCTGGTCATAAACATGCGATCAATTTCGAATACTGGTGACATATCAAACAAAACTGACTACCCAGACAGTCGGAACTACTAGCCGAAGCTTGGCTTAGGCTAGCTCCAGTCATACCTACCTAGCGAAAAGCAAAACAAAAAAAAGATGAAGGAGCCCCACGAGACCTAAGCTTTCTTGGCTGCGGCAGCCCATCAGAATGTCGCCTGTGCCCCCGTGCGTCGTGCTCCCGTTGTTAGTGGACAGCCAATCGAAGACAAGCTCCCGCCCATGTGGCGTCGACCCTTGGCTGTCGGTTGCACAACGATTTGTGTTTCTCTGTTTCTCCCCGTGCTGCTGGAGACGACTTCTGTCGATGAGGTGCGCTTTTCTTTACTGGCAACAACTGGCGGCTTTGTGACGGGCAGCGTGCAGCGTGCCTGTCTGTGTGTGGCTAGCCTTATCCTCCTGGCCCGACTGGCGCGGGGCCCAGCAATTGTATTCGGGACAGAACAGGAGTTGACTGTGGAAATTTACCGCGTCCGTCTATCTACTTTTCCGACAATTTGCGATGGATGATGCTGGCCTGCAGCCGTTTTATGGACAAACGAAAGACATACTGGCTTATTAGCTCTGAACTTCTAGGAAACCGTCTTGAACCTTGGACTCTTGAACTTTGATTCTCTCTTGTCCTGTCCTGTCCTGCCCTGTCCTGGTCTGGTCTGGCTGTTTTGCCTTCTCGTACACTACTGTTACGACTGCTTCGGTGCAATCTCTGTGTACGTGAGCTCCAACTTTACCTCACCCAAGGTTGGGGACCCTCGGCATCGGGCGCCCAGAAAGCACACCATTGTACTGGGACTTCGAGTCTAGTTTTCTACTGCCGTATCAGAGGCCCAGGTGAATGCACCAGCGGCACCCGGAGCTACCCTTGCCAACCTAGTGCTGGAAGTCTATCCTGACTGAGTGTACTCAGCACCTCCACGTTGTATCGCCGCCCTGTTGTTGAGATTCTGCATTTGCGCCGGCCCAAGGATTGGCGATATCAGGGCCTTGATAGCCAAGAGCCTGCCGAGCCGTCATTTCTCTGTCAACATAAGCTTTCACACAACCAACCTGACCGTTGCTCAAGTTCAAGCCAAGGTGTGACAACGCTCTTAGGGCTGGTGATTGGGATCTTCGAGAGAGCGCCGGTATAGACCACTCGCACCTCCAGTGCCCGTTGTGACCGTGTCATGACATGTCCCCACCGCTCGGTCAGTCAGATCGCCCTCGACTGCTACCAGCGACAGCATGTCGTCCTCGGGCTCGTCCTTTACTTCGTCGTCGCTCGGTCGCCCACCAACATACGGACGAACATATGTCAGTCCGGTTGATTCGACCTGGACTCCCACCTCCGGCATATCAACCATTTCTGCTCCGACCACCGAGGGGTCGGGAACTGGGACCTCTGTACTCGATTTGGGCCCCCCAGGCTTCCAAGCAACAATGTGCGATTCTCTTGGCTCGTGGTTGATGCAATTGGTGTTGCATAAAGCTGACGCTGGTTTGCAGAATTCTCTTTCAAGACACTCCCGACGAACGAGTCGTTTATCTGGGGCCTTGGGAAGTGGTGGGCTCTGAGCAGCGCCGTGTGCTCTGGCAAGGTAGCTATCAGAACGAATTGCTCGAACACTACCGTGCGTGGATGCCATCGATGCTATCCAGATGCAATGTCAGCTAACTCAGTCCGCTCTCAGTGCCCTCAGATACCCCCTCTGACATACATCCTCACACCCTCCATTCGCGCCACCGCCCATACTACGACCCTTCTGATATGGAAAGATACCTCACGTTTCAGGAACCTCACCGAATTCGATACACAACGGATGAAGGGGTTTGTATCCATGACCAATACGTCACGATCAGATACGAGTTCACAACAGTTGAAAGTTCTATCCAGTTTCAGGGGGATTTGCGCAGGAAGGACTTGGTCGATTTCTACGATATCGACGTCGTCTGGACCAATGTCCATGGTCGTACAGACAGCTTCGGCAAAGTAAAGGGAATAGGTGCGATCCAGAGGCTCAAGCTGTGGAGAGATCGATATACCACTTTCCACTCTCTCAGCGTGTGCGCGAACAAGACGGATGGCCAATACCGGGAGTATGATATCCACTGTTTTGATGGTGAACTTCGTGGACGGGACGATCGTGCGAAGCAGCTTCGACTCAATACGACTGGAAGACGGCACACCTCGGGCGAGGATCAACATCCACACCGGCGCTTTTCCCTGCCGCATCGTATGCGATCTCGAACGAGAACAAGTGATCCCTCAGAGCCAAGATCAATGCAGCAGCTTCCGACTCTTGACATACGATATCTGGCGATCCAATTTACTGAGCGTCAAGGTTAGAAAAAGACTTCTGGCGAGAGCAACGGCTGCTCTGGCCGAACCCCCAAATCTGTCTTGCGATATGTCAGCTAACAGTCAGACCAGCATACCGACGATTTATCGAGACATGGCTTTATTGCCACAGCTCGGACCGTGAATTCAACGGCATCCCATTTCCACCGAACCACTTCGAATTACCCTCGCCGCAGATTTTGCCGGGGCATTCTCCCGATTTACCGGTATCTGGATGGCCGAACCATATGCTTGAATCGGTGCCAGAACCTTCGGACGCGGCCGAAGCTACGCCTTGAAGGGCCAAATCCGAGTCAGATGCCATATCAGTATCCATCAACCAGTTGCACCACTGAGACGAACCACATGCTTTTGCTGCAGTGCGTGTCCAAGGTGGGGTGACAGCCGTTACAGGGGATTGGCATTGACAGCCCACACCTTTCACCTGTCAAAGTGAAAGTGCCCATGAAAAAGTCTGCCAAAAAGAGTGATAATAGGCAGCCGCCCGCGGGGGATTGGCTGGCGCATCAGAATAGACGTTATCAGGCTGTATACCTTATGTCGCTATCCGTGGGCAGACCACGGGGAAATACTCGGGGCCCCCCACACCGACTCTCAGGACCCCGGGGTACCTAGATCAGACCATCAAGCTGTGTCGTCATTGAGATACACAGCTAGCCATGAAAGGGAGGGTCATAAAACCCAACTCGAGCTCCCCTCAACTGGCTGCTATTCACTGCTGCCATTCCTCCCGACTCAACACCAATCCATTGACCTCCCACGTCCCGATATCAGTCATGAAGGTTATCCTCGCTATCAACGCCGGCTCTAGCTCCGTCAAGATCTCAGTTTACACTGCAGATAAGGATACAGAACCCCGCCAAATCGCAGAGGCTTCAGTTGGCGGTTTGACTGCCCCGCCAGCAACGCTTGCTTATACTCGTCGTGACGAGAAGGTTGTCAAGGCCAAGGCGGTGGCTGAAAGTGTCAAAAACCAAGAGGACGCTTTTGATCTTCTACTTAAGACTTTCATTGACGACAGCGAACTGAAGGAGATCTCTTCAAAGGAGGACATTGCCATCGCCAGCCATCGCATCGTTCATGGCGGCGACTACGACCGATCCCAAGTCATCACTCAAGACACTTATCATCATCTCGAAGAACTCAGCGACCTGGCACCTCTGCACAATGGTGTCGCCTTAAGCATCGTAGATACATGCATCAGCGCGCTACCCAAAACCATCAACGTCGCCTGCTTCGACTCCCAGTTCCATACAACTCTGCCTCCGCACATATATACTTACCCCATTGACCCAAAGATCGCAAAGAGCAATCGCCTGCGCAAGTACGGATTCCATGGCATCAGTTATGCCTTCATTACTCGATCAGTCGCCCAATATCTTAACAAGGATGTCAACAACTTGAACATAATCGCTCTGCACCTTGGTAGCGGTGCCAGTGCATGCGCAATCAAGGGCGGCAAGAGTTGGGATACGAGTATGGGGCTGACCCCTCTGGCAGGCCTTCCTGGTGCGACACGAAGTGGTAGTGTTGATCCCAGGTAAGACGCTCAATCTCTCAGATACCCATAGCCCAGAGTCCAGAACCCAGAACCATGCCCCACCGGATGTAGCGGAATGCTACTCTCATCAGATCATACATGAGATCCGGAACCGAGAGGTGGGATCAGGGTCTGGTTTTCTAAATTAAGGTTCTTGCATACTGACCCTTGCCAACCTTACAGTCTTGTCTTCCACTATGCCTCTGATGTGGGGAAACTTTCCCCTGCATCCACCAAACATCTTCACATCTCACGGGCTGAAGAGATTCTCAATAAGGAGAGCGGTTGGAAGTCCATGACAGGCACTACCAACTTTGGTGTCGTGGCCGAGTCAGACGAACCCACCCATCGTCTGGCCTTTGACATATTTGTCGACCGCGTTTCCGCTTTTGTCGGCTCTTACTTTGTAACTCTCGAGGGTCGCGTCGATGCTCTGGTCTTTGCCGGTGGCATTGGAGAGCATAGCCCCAAACTTCGATCTGCTGTTGTTAGCCGAATTGCCTGCTTAGGCTTTGCCCTAGACGATGCTAGCAACCAGGAACCCGTTAAGGATGTGGTTCAGGAACTTGGCAAACGCGATGCTTCACAGCGGGTGCTGGTCTGCCAGACAGATGAGCAGCTGGAAATGGCCAGATTATGTGCTGAAAAGAAGGATCTCTGGGAATGATAAACCACATCTGATGCGGTCATTATGAAGCATGATAATGAGTAGGAACGTAATGATTTCAGATGATTAGATGATCAAAAAGCAAATAAATAAAATAATAGACTACTGTTTGCTGTAAGTGGCGCAGTTAATATGTATTTTAAAACTATTTATTGTCAGTTCATTCACTGCCAAGAGCATGCCATGTAAACAAGCTAACATAGAAGAACAGCAAGTTGTCGATTGTTGTCCAGGTTGACCTCGAGCTGGGAATGACTGGGAACGAGTTGCAAATATGTTGAGTAACGCTGAGGCCAGAAACGGGGTCACCGGCATGTCACTAAGAGTTATGCAACGACTTGCGTGCATAAGCTGTGACAACGAGTTGGGAAGATATGATAAAGCTAGGTACATACAGAAAGATAATCACACGTGAATCAGAGACAGAATGATATTCAGTCACGAGTGGCCAAATCAAGTGAAAAGTTCAAAGTGGTATCAATTGGCACATCTCAAATGCCTCATCTAACGTGGAGGCAACTATGGAGGCACCTTTTTAACTCGTGAAGCAACTGTATATGAACAAGCTGCTGTTTTGTTACAGCGGTAACAGGAGCAGCGATAAGTGTGTACTCTACCGCTGTCTCATCCGCTTCCTGCACCCCAGCCCCAGAGACGTTCGAAACAGCTCTCGAATGGAGGCCGAACCCATCCCCCGATCTTATATTTGAACAAATAAAAAGTTGGAAACATCAAATCGTGAAACCCGCCAACGCCATGCGTTTTTTTGCCCTTGAGTTTGCCTCTCCAAGAAGGCACTTCCTGTCGTCGTTTATCTAAACCGAGTGTGCTATATGGGAGAACCGTCCGTGAAGGCATTCGTGTACTTGCTACACTGTCCAATCCCAGACACCTTTTTTCAATGGGAAAAAGGTGATACAAAAAATAATAATAAAATAAAAATAAAATAAAAAACGGCCATACCATGAAGAACGCCTTGTAATCCGGGTTGCTCCTCGTGTATTCATACAACGCCGTGATTGAAACAATCCCTTAGGAGAAAAGAAAAATGCAACCTCATGTCTGTGTGGGCCAGACGAGTCATAAAAAGCGATTAAGTTGCGCCAGCAGATAAAGTCCAACAGGGATTGAGTTTGCGGGTGTTGGGATGGATAGGAATGGTCGGAGGATTAAGATTATCAATAGAATAATGCCCGAAAAAAAGTTTTTGGAAAGGAATGTCAGGGGTGAGATGCCTAGCATTCACTTCAGACACCAGAACCCTCTTGGCATGCGACAGCCATAGCGAGGGCATCCAGACCGCTAGGGGTCCTGCCAGCGACAGGGCGGTTGAGAATGGGCAGGTTACGGCCACCCAAATCCCAAGATCCACTGCTGACATTGGGTGAGGCCAGCGGGGGTGTGGGAAGGGGATAGGGATCGGCGTCGCGTCGGCTTCTAGACGAGCATGTGCGGCTCGCGGAAGGGCGCCCGGATGTAGAGTTGCGACGAGCATCAACTAGGGACGTCCTGTGACTGCGCTGGCTAGCGGAGGACCGGCTCTTGTCCTTGAAGTGGGTTTCGAGGTGCTGCTTCATGTTGTCGGCGCGAGTGAACTTCTTCTGACAGCCTGCGAAAGTGCATTGAACAGCCTTCTCTGCGGTGTGAATCTTTGAATGGCGCGAGGCGTGGCCTGAGGTGGTGAAGGTCTTCTCGCAGCCATGAGTGTCGCGGTAACGGCAGGGATATCTCTTTCCGGGGCGCTCGGGCATAGGCGAAGATCGGGGCTGGCTAACCATCTCAGCGTCATAGGAAGCTGAACGAGTGCTGTCGGCATACTGGACATGCTTGGTGTCCATGTTGTAGTCTTGGGGAATGGTGTACACGACCTGTTGTCGAGGGTAATAATCCACGTTGGGAGTCAAGGGGGACAGAGGGTCGTTGCTCATTTGAGAGTCGTAAGAGTCGGAGCGCAGAAGCTCGGGAGTATTGGGCGAAGAGGCACTGCTGCCAGGTGTGGGGTATGACTGAGCGAAGGCATAGTTAGAGTGGGAATGGAAGCTGAGAGGTGGTCGTTGTTGTGTTGGTTGTTGAGATGCACTTTCGTCGTTAAGGAGCGAAACCCGTCGACCAGCGGCGTTAATTGCGTGCATTGTCATTGTAACAGCTGTTGTAAGCTGCTCTGGTTGATGGTACTGGTGGTATTTAGAGGATCGGTATATTTGTCAGATCAGGGGACTGTGCGATTTAATGTGCCTGGATGTGGTGGCAGCGCCGAGGTGGAGTGAAGAGAAACGGAACTAAATGGCGGGATGGCTGGTCGCGGAGTTTGTCTAGACTCAAAGTGACCGAACGAAGGGATTGATAGCTCAGAATTGCCTCCGCTTTTCAGAACACGAGACTGATGACTGGGTTTCTTGTGGTCTGTTGCGTTGCGTTGTGTGTACCTGAAAATTGACAGGGGTTTTCGGTAGCGGGAGTGGTAGCGAAGGGAGAAATGCGCTGGTTATGGCGGTGACAACTGTGCAGATGTCGGCGGAGAGAAGGAAAGCAGGTGAACGTCTTATGTCGAGATCATGTATTGCACAGAGACAGGCAAGTTCCGTGAGAGTGGTGGTGATGATTGTTGTTGTGTTGTTGTTGTTTAGATAACGTAGGTTGCCGAGGAATCCAAGAGACAAGCCAAAGCCAGAGCTAGGGAGCAACGACCAGGAAAGACGAAGAGGGTAATAGGATACACAACACAAGTATGTTTAGACTGAACAATATCCAACGATCACCTCTTGATGGTAGCGGTTGTGGGATGAGAGTATATGAAGAGTGAGAAGTCAAGGAACATCAAACAAAGCGAGGCTGGAATTGATGGATGGCTGGAGGCTAAGTTTATAAGTAACCCGTTGAAATCGTAAGGAGGAAAACAAGGGGAGTGAGAGTACGTAGGCACAGGACGGGAAAGCAGAGCACACACCTCTGGGCTTGGGGGGTATTACGGGCAGCAAGAGCAAAGGAAGGGATAGAATTGGGGTGGGAATCAAGCATGGGATTTTTTGCGCAACCCCATCGATCGATGGGATCGAGAAAAGGTCGAGTCTGAATTGAGAGTTACGATGAATGGACGTAAGTTGGGTGAGCCTAGACATGGGGTCCACTAACAGCAGACCGTGGTGTGCCTTTAATCCCTTTTTTCTCCTCTTCTCTCCCGTTTCTGCTTGACCTTAATGGAGGAGACAGGGAAAGGGGTGTGTGGCGAGTATTATGGCACTGGCCTTCAAAGGAAAGAAAAACCCTGGCATGGGAAACTCTCCAAAGACGCACCTGCCCTGAGAGTCATCTGTAAGCTCCCGCTCCCCCTCACCATTTGTCCCAGTAGCCTAGGGCTCGGCGGCCAGGCTGGTGCGACCGCTGAGACGGTTTGGCCGGAGCTGCTACTGGAGAATAGTGGAGGTAGCAGTGGTAGTGGAAGTGGTAGCATCCACTAGCCACCTCGGAACGATGAAAAAATAAATACTTGGACCGGATTGAGAATATTGGTGGGCTATGCCTTGATTTTGTTGACCTACACGACCAGCCTGGAAAGCCTGACGGTGTAGATATTGATGATATACCGGAATGCATCTGTTGCAAGGCTCATTATTATCGTTTATCTCGTGGAACCCTATTCATAAAACTCCTCCTCCTCTTGAAGCCCGCAATTGCTCTCTTGTTTTTGTCTCGTCCTTGGTCACAGTGGTGTGGGGTGGCTTGCCAGGGACGAAGGGGCGTTAATGACCTCCAGCTGCAACAACAGGGATCGCTCCTGCTCGTGGAGCTCATGCTAGGGTTGATGGAGGATAACCGCCAAGGAACAGCAGGTGGGAGACAGCCAAGGGCTTGGTTTTGACCTTCTGTTAGTGCAAGCCATCGCATGGGAACGCTATCCCCTAAATGGTTCTCGCCCAGTGAAAAGAGCTTCATCTCACCTTTGGCCCGTAATGTCGATCACTGGCTCGTACAACAGCATACAGATAGATACCTACTATTCTTGAACCTCACCTTGCCTTGCCTTACTCTCTCCTTCGTTTTGCTTCAGCCCGCGACTTCCCTACTGGGCATCGCACCCTCCCACTGCTACCACATAATGCGCCTTGCCTTGCTGACCCTGAACTCACCGGCGACCCCTCGGTCTGATCATGCGCCAGCAAGCTTTCCTCCACCACAAACCCAATGGCTCTGGACTCAAACGTCTATCTATATCAGGACCGTTTTGTTCTTGGTTTTCACACTCGGACGAGACGCTTTTGCTCGGCCGCATTGAGGCGGCCGCGGCGCGACGCGTTACTAGGTACAGCAATACTGTACAACAAATTAGTACTGTCGACTATTCAGTACGTACCATACATCCCAGCTGATGCGTTCCAAGTTGCCAACTACTGCACCTATCCTACGGAACGGCACTCCGGAACTTGGACCCTGATTTCCCAACTGTAATCTCGATCCCCAGGCTGAGGCGTCACCATGACGGATAGCCGGATCAGACAAGCTAGTGAGAGAGTACCTGGGACCCCGAGACACCGTACATCTTCCAATCGCACCATGGTGACGTCAACTTCACAGCGGCAAGTCATTAGCTAGAGAGGTCCAGACTGTCAAGAGAGACGCTATAACTCCTCAATATTTATCTAATTAAGGACTCCAGGCTCAGGTACCGACGACCTAGGCCTGGCTGCTGTGAGTGTTAACGGTCACACCAAAGCAAGACGGACCCAGCACAATACTGTACAGTATTGTATGACAGAAACTCTCCTCTACAGCTCATGCAGGGCTCAGTGCTTGTCGCTTTCAGCAAATTATTGGTATTGGTCGGACCCTGCAAGTCCCCTTCTATCACTTAGGGTATTCCCATGCTTATGTTCAACCCCAAAGGCTGCTCACCAGAGAAGGGGGAACCAGTTTAGTGAACCTCTAGGAATCGAACAACGACTTGTTCTTGAAACGGTATTTTTGTGAACGACTAGTCACACCTCAAGCATCAAGTCCTGGCGGTTTACCTTTTCCCCGCTCTTTGCCCATACTCGCCTCTCCTAAACACCTTCGTCGACAATCCGGGGAGAGCCATGCAAATATTGAGCGAAGAGCGCCGTCATGGTGACAACGTCAATCTGCTGAGAAGTATCCCCTCTACCCAAGCAACGTCAAAAAGCTTCGACTCTGTGTGTGGTTGGCCCACTAACAACCTCCGCTCCTTCAGTACTCGCAACCAGCAACTGGCTTGGTGAGACGAGGACGGGCCTGAGTGGGGCATAATGGGGCACGTTCCCCAGAACCAAGGTGCTAGTAAGGCACAAATACCCCTAAATACTGCGCTGTCTGGGCTGTTTTCAACAGAGTTTCTGGTCAGCTTCGCAAGCAGGCAAAGTGGAGGCGGCGGGGGCGGACGACAATCCCCTTGACGCTAACGCCCCCAGGGTCGTCCCCAAGGGTCTCCATCACGACCGGGGTTAGAAACTCCATCGACCAATAATCGGAGAAGATCGAGAAAATGGCGATCAAGGGAGTTGAACAGTGGAGTTGATGTGGAAACAGACCCAATGCCAACATTTGCGCTGCTTGCACCAGTCGCAACACGACCACTTCTGAATAAAATCAGCTTGTTGCTGCACTGTACCCATACTGTAAGTGCCAGCAAACCTGAGAATTTTTCATGGCAGACTGAAACCGTTTCTCGCTGCCAAGATGCTGCAGCCTTCCTTTCTACTATAGAGCCCTACCAGAGCACCAAGCTTAGAGCAAGCTGGGAACAAACGCACCTTTTACAGAATGGCAATGCGTTAATTATCAGAATGGCGTGACTAGGACGTCTCTCGAAACTTTGCTTTGAGTGCCTCTTAGCCAATCAACATTTTGCGGATGCCCTCCGGAAGTCAGCGTGGGAACTCTGTTGTCGTAATGTCGTTTCTCTTCCTACAGGGCCCTTCACAGTGCTTGCGATTTGTTTGTTTTGGCGCGGAGACAATCCCTAGCCCTGAAAGGTGTCACAATGGAGTTGTCGAACCCTGTTGAAGACCTGACTTTTCACTCAGCTTAGGTGGTTTCCCCATCTTGGCGATATGGGGATGCTGAACGCGCTATTACGTCCAATGACACCAAGCAACGCTCACTGATAAGGTAACCTGATGGATGAGGAGGTTTCCCTTATCGTCCGTTTAAGCTGAATGGTCCATTGAGACTCCATTCTGACTGCTGATTAACCCCGGCCTTGGTTCCTTCCACCCCTCTCCCATCACCAGATTGACTTCCACTTTGCAACTGCGTCTGCCAGGGTTTCTTGCAACGGAAGACAAACTTTATGACCTTTGGGCCAGTACAAGCACGGTTTTCCCCAATTTTCACCAATACGACCTCGATCTTGAAATCAATCTTGACAACCATCCGGTCGTTTTGCTCCGGATTGCCAACCACATTCTACGGAGTGCTTCCTGAACCCTGAACCGGCACATTCAGGGTCCCTCCACCATCAGATACATACTGATGACTATTTACAGTTAAAAAATGGTTTGCAGATTTAGCTACATCCCCGTCCGTTGACGTCACCAAAACGTTGCCAGGTTGATTGAAGTTTCTCTCCTCTTGTGCAAAGAATTGGAAAACCTTGTGACTTAAGTCGACGTTTTCGAGTGTTGATGAGGGTCCTAAGCCATTGCTCAGTATTATCTGGTTGGCACATTTCACCGAAGAATCTTTTTCCCCCGGCTCTGCCTACGGCAGGAACATGACAGGGCTCCGTGAATCTGTCCAGGATAATGAGCTATCGCTTCTGAAGTGACAAGCCCCTGTGTGCATGACATTCTTCTATTTGATTCTGATGACGCAACTAGTCGGAACAGGCCGACAGATCTTAGTCGAAGCAAGGACGCTTACCACAATCTTTGAATATGAGCTCTTGCAGTATACAGTAATGGTCTGGGGCCTTGGTTACTGGAATTTCCAAAAATGAGCCGCGGAATAGAACCAGGCACCCCATCAACTTGGCTACAAGTGTAGTGACTATATTTTGAAACCTGGTCGTGCCCTGCAGTAGGAAAATCAAGATTATTCCCCGTCTTGGTACATATGAAACGGTGCATCTAAGGCAATGCTCTGGTCCAGTCAGCCTCTCTACCTGTACGTTTCTGGCGGCTGTTTAACCTGAAGGGGTGCAAAGGGTTTCCAGAAGACTGGTGCGTGCGGGCTATGGTCGATCAGAAAACCAGGAAGAAGAAAAAAATACGCAGATGACCAAAAGTCGACTGTGTCAGTCAAGTTCCTTGGTTACTGAAAGAATCCCAGGCATGGCGAATGGCGATAGCGGGAAGCGCATCGGCTTCTACTGAGCGCGATCGAAGCATTGAAGGGGATCGGATCAACGATGCTCAGTTGAGATCTCAAGTCGGGAGGGGGATCGGTTGCTTTTGGCTTCTTGGACGGTCGGTGCCCTGGCAGGCCAGCCTCATCGGTCCCGTCCGCGTGGCTCTTGGGGGTCCCGCCGCCTCAGCGACCGAGGGGCTTGAGACCAAATATCAAGGGTTTTGGAGCTTCAAGTCGAAAAGACAGGGGGGGCGTGAAGACATGGCGCCGGAGAAGAGGGCCCGGAGAGAACAAGAAATTCGTCTAACCTTAGGGACCCCGACGATCATTCCCTTAGGCCAAGCAAGTCGACAGAGGTCCAGCAAAGCACACATGGCGGGCAGGGACCAAGTCGTCAAGACTCAGGACAAGGTGACAAGACTGGTGGGGGGAAGGACATTTAGGGGACCTCGCCTGTGACGCCGCTGAACCATGATGCGATGCCTTACCCTCTCTCGCTTCGTTAGGTCCTTCTGCTTAAGAGCACACTGACCAATGACGTACTCAGGTCGAGAGCACCCTTGTTCATTCAGGATAGATTGTCAGGCACAAGCGGCAACCAGCCGTACGCCAAACCAGTCGCCTGGAGCCAAACGGCGAGCCAGTACTGTACTGTAACCAGTGGGAGCGAGTCCGTTCATGACGGGGGATTGCTTGGTTGTTGGCGATCCTCGTCAATTATTTTGCCCATTGCCGATACTGTACAATAGGTGCAGTACATCCCTGGAACAATTTGTTCTTTGGTGTTCTGTGTACAATATCATGCAAGTGCGTACCGGGTTATCACAGAAAGGCGGTGATAGCATCTCATCAACTTCGATTCGGGTTTTGCGTTTTGTTGAGCCTCGCTCCTCTCGCTGTGTATAGCCCATCTCTGACGATTTATACAGTAGCTGATGAGACATATGTAGAGGCATATGTGATTAGTTGTCATTCATTCCTGGTCGTGCAGTTCGTCTCCGACCTTTCCTCCATCTATCCGACTATTCATTTCGCCTGCGGTCAATTGTGTTGTTTCGATGGTTCTATATTGCTTCCTGGAACAGGTTAGCTCGAGCCTCCCCACAACACACCACGTCATATTCGAAATGTCTTTTCGCACGAAAGCTCTGTCAACCAACCATGCAACTATCTACGGTCAGTTATCCTCTTCTTGGCTAACCTAACCCACGGCTTTACGTTGGTTTGTTACCCTACTTTATAAGGCCCCGCCTTTCTATAACAGATATAGTGGCATTACCAGGCCAAGTGATGAGATGCTCACATGCTTTGTGTCGTGTTCTGACTGACCAGAGAAAACATCTTGAGCCACCTGGGTCAAATGCTGGGTGGGCGAAACTACCTATTCGATCGATCCTGCCAACATTGCCCTGCCCAAGGTGCGCCATGCCAACTTTGCTTGTTCTGATATGTGGCAGTGCAGCGAACCAGGATGCAGTACAGGTTTTGTAGGGTACTGAGACAGCATTCTCACATCTCGATACCCTGAAACAGGTGTTTCTGGCGGTGTGAGGGCACCCTTGTCGAGACAGCAGCAGGGTTCCTGTTCTCTGACATTGCACGACAGTTGGAGTTGACGATAACCCACGGCAGTTACCCTGTAACCGCAAGATAGGCAGCTAACTAGGTAGGTACTGTACATACATAGAAGTTAACCTCAACTTCGACAAACGGCGGCGCTATTCTTAACGTCTCGGAACCTAGGAACACGATCCTAGTGCGACTGGGAATGAAGCATAGGCACAGCACAAAGGGCCTCTCGTGATGCGACATAGAGTCCTCTGAAGAGAAAAAAAGGACCAATATGCTGCCACCATGTTTTCGTTTGACAGGTCACGCTGGTGGTGAGTTCGATGATCACTGTCGATCGATCGAGATTTATGATTTATACGTAGTATTTTTCCCTTGGTCACCCCGGCTTTGGACTAAACACCCCGGTGCCGCGTCAACTACTCTAACATACGATACACCAGGTACTGTGCAGTATCAATCCCAGCGACTTAGTTAGTTTCGAGCTTTCATCAAGTCGTTTTCCAACATTACAATCACATTCCGGATCGATTTTACCATGCTATAACCAGTCAATGCAATAAAAAACCACCTGCGATTAAGAGCTAAGTTACTTTCCCATCCATCTCCGCTCTTGGGACTTGCAGATCTTCTCCCGAAACGCCTTGTTCGCCAGACACCCGCCTGAATAAAAATTCCACCTTTTTCTTTCTTGATTCATGTCTTGTTCATTGGTTTAACGCATCGTTGCGTACAAGTTGAATTTGGGTTAGTGCCACGTCCCCGAATCACAAGCTGGTGCAATACATTATCATCGCCGGTGATCATGATGATGCAAATGTCAGTTTTCCCATGATGATACACTTTCCCATGACGGCCCAAGCCAGGCACTGCCCCTCTAAGTACTACAGTACCGTATGGCGCCCGAATAATGCCGAGATTATGATTATTTCGATGTTGGAGGGCCCATTTTGGTTGATCCTGTATCGACTCGCTTGGCTGCTGGAAGGTCTGGTACTTTGAATCCGCTTCCACTCGACGAGCCTCCGACTTGGGTGAAGCTGCCGCCTTTGAACCAGCGATCCTCCTCGGCCTTGCGCTTTTTGCTGAGCTCTGCCTGTATTTTGGGATCAACGAGTTCCAGACCTTGAACGGGTGTGAAAGACAACGATGACGCTGTACCGGTCGCTGATCCGACTGTACTGCCAACGCCTGAGGCTCGCAGGCCGCGCCCACGTAGATCAATGTTGGATGCTTGACCAAAGCCACCGATAGACGAGGCCGCGCCGCCCACTGTACTGTTCCCCCCCCAGCCCTTGCTTTTGGCACTGAGCTTTGCGCGTGTGCGCTGATCGATCTGGGTACTGCGAATGCGGCCATCGTTGGACTGTCCAATCATGCCCATACCAACGGTCGACTCGCCAGTGCCATAGCCAACTTCTCTCTCCTCCTTACCAAAGGCCATACGGTTCTGCTGTTTACGAAGGTCGGTCATAGCGAGTGCTTCCTTTGCCTTGCGAGCACGTCGTCCACCTCGCTTGCGGGATGGCTTGTCGTCTGGCACTGGAAGCGCTCGTTGTCCCTTGTTGGGTGGTGGTTCTGTCAGCTTCTCGAGGCGTTCAAGACAGGCTGATTTGAGCTGCTCTCCCGTGGAACCGTCTGGACTTGAGTGTATGCGATCGACTCGAGCAGCTAGAACTAGCTTGGCCGATACTATTCTCATGGCCTGCTTCTTCAAATCCCCGGGGATGCCACGGATCATCTCTGAATTGTAGAGGTATCCCTGCTGCCTAACGCCAATATTCGTGGCCAACCCCGAGTGCTTCTTCTTGGATCCCCAAGAGGCAATGTTGCAAGCTGGCGTTTTTGATAGACCCGTGAGCCCACCTGCCGCGTTCAGGAGTTGAGCGGCCGTAAGAGAACCGATAAGGGCAGTCAGGTTGGGTGCAAAAATATTCATGCGTGACTGGACATAGTCGGCCAAGGTTTGCTTGGCCTTGTTGAGGGCAATGACCATATCGCATGCCTTGTAGACGCGCTGAAGCTCTTCTGGGGTCATGTCATGGCCTTTGGATGTGGTGGCTTCGACCGTTACAATCATGAGCGAAGGTCCATCAAGCACGGACTTGAGAGTTATTCCCAGAGCATTGTCGGTCGAAGTCTGCAAAGCCTTGATGCTCTCCGAGTCCAGCGGTCCATTTCCTATAATGGCGACGACCTTGGCATATTCAAGTGGCGTCGTGACAAGTCGCTCGAGCTCCGGAAAGCGCGTAGAGTAGTGGTCGCGGATGAACTTGTGAACTAGAACAACCTCGCCATCGATTTGAGTTGAAAGGCTGTTTGACTGTGTCAGAAGATGGTACTCGGGATGATCCTCAATGTTTCCAATGTTGGTATTCTGAGTTGCGGCTTGCGATCGATAATGTGCGATTTTCTGTAGCGTTCGAGGCAATACGTCAGGGCTGTTCGTCAAAAGAACTGATGTAAACGAATCGTTCATCAAGACGCGACCGTTGATGCGGTTCGGGGTGAGGAGGGCTTTACTAACCTCGAGAACGGGTTCCAGCGTTTGCATGAGACTTGCGACGCTTCGAACATCCTTGACTCCTCCAAGTTGCATTTTTTCTACCTTGACCTTCGTTGCCTCGGAGTCCTCTCTGTCATTTAATCCACCCTCAGAGCCTTCGTCGTCATTGGCTTCAGCGTCGCCATCTAGCTCCATGGCGTCACGATTGCCATTTGTCTCTTCGTCCTTGATGAGGCCATCGTTCTGCTCCTCTTCAGCCTCGTCGCCTGAGCTCCCAAAGTCGTTGAGTAAGTCGTCTGCGACAGTCGACATGATGGTGGCGTGGGAAAAAAAAAAAAAAAAAGGATGATGATGTGGGTGAGTGAAGATGATTGTCGTGAAAGAGTTCGTGGAGTAGACAGTTGCCTTAGCTAAATATTTGCCCAGGCTGCGAGGCTGATTAGCGCCACACTTATAAAGTGGACCCCTTTGCGAGATCTTTAGTCTCTCATTGGTTAGTCATAACCCGATTTTTTGAGCCTTGCTCTAGTCGCGTCGCTGTTGATTTGAACTTTATCCATCCATCACGTTGATCTTCCTTCTTCATCTAAATTTTTGTCTCGCATCGACAATATCGGCTTCATCAAAGCAGACACACATCAAAGCTGACGGCCATACTATGGAGTCATCCAGAGGACCCCCGAGGGTCAAAAACAAGGCCGCGGCGCCTGTTCAGATCAGCGCCGAGCAGTTACTTCGAGAAGCCGTTGACCGTCAAGAAGTTGGAGTTCAGGCGCCCACTCAACGCTTTGCTGATTTGGAAGAGCTTCATGAGTTTCAGGGGAGAAAGAGAAAGGAATTTGAGGATTATGTGCGACGCAATCGACTCAATCTCAACAACTGGATGCGATATGCACAATGGGAGCTTGAGCAGAAGGAGTTTGCACGCGCCCGGTCCATCTTCGAGCGCGCACTCGACGCACACCCCAACAATGTCCAGCTATGGATTCGGTATATTGAGTCGGAGATGAAGGCGAGAAACATTAACCATGCACGAAATCTCCTCGATCGCGCCGTTGCGCGCCTACCGCGAGTCGACAAGCTCTGGTACAAATATGTCTATATGGAGGAGATGCTGGGCAATGTCCCCGGAACGCGACAAGTCTTTGATAGATGGATGCAATGGCAGCCAGATGAGGCTGCATGGAGCTCCTACATTAAGCTGGAGAAGCGATACGGCGAATTCGAGCGAGCACGAGAGATCTTCCGAACCTTCACCATGATTCACCCTGAGCCCCGGAATTGGATCAAATGGGCCAAGTTTGAAGAGGAGTTTGGCACTAGCGACCAGGTACGGGAAGTATTTGGGGAGGCAGTAGAGGCACTTGGGGACGACTTTGTGGATGAGAAGCTGTTCATCGCATATGCCCGCTTTGAGGCTAAGCTAAAAGAGTATGAGCGCGCTCGTGCGATTTACAAGTATGCCTTAGATCGTTTGCCAAGATCCAGATCGATGATCCTGCACAAGGCATACACAACATTCGAGAAGCAATTCGGCGACAAGGATGGAGTGGAAGATGTTGTGCTCTCCAAGAGAAGAGTATACTACGAAGAACTTATTAAAGAGAACCCAAAGAACTACGACGCCTGGTTCGACTACGCAAAACTGGAAGAGACCTCTCAAGATTCTGATCGAATTCGAGATATATACGAGAGGGCTGTTGCTCAGGTCCCCCCAACACAGGAGAAGCGACACTGGAGACGGTACATCTATCTATGGATATTTTATGCTATATGGGAGGAGATGGAAGGGCAAGACGTTGAACGAGCGCGGCAGATCTACAGCACATGCTTGGGGCTGATTCCACACAAGAAGTTTACGTTTGCCAAGATCTGGCTCATGGCGGCGCATTTTGAGATCAGACAGGGTGAACTTACTGCTGCACGGAAACTCCTCGGACGTGCTATAGGCATGTGCCCAAAGGACAAGATCTTCAACGGCTACGTTGACCTAGAACGCAAACTCTTTGAGTTCGTGCGGTGTCGCACTCTGTATAGCAAGCACATTGAGTACAACCCAGCCAACTGCCAGACATGGATCAAGTTTGCGGAACTCGAGCGTGGCCTGGATGATTTGGCCCGCACACGCGCTATCTTTGAGCTTGCCGTCGAGCAACAACAGCTCGATATGCCAGAGCTACTGTGGAAGGCATACATTGACTTTGAAGAGGAGGAAGGCGAGTATGAGCGCACACGAGCCCTTTACGAACGCCTTCTTGAGAAGACAGATCATGTCAAAGTCTGGATTAGCTACGCGCACTTTGAAATCAACATCCCCGAGGATGAAGAAGAAGAAGAAGGGGATGAGGAGCAACCAGTCAGCGAAGAGGCCAAGGAGCGAGCGCGTAACGTGTTCAAGCGGGCGCACAAGAGCATGCGAGACCGAGATCTCAAGGAAGAGTGTGTATCCCTCCTTAACGCTTGGCTGTCGTTCGAGCGCACACACGGCTCAGCAGATGATGTAGAGGCGGTGCAAAAACAGATGCCGCGCAAGACGAAGCGACGGAGAAAGCTCGACGACGACTCGTGGGAGGAATATATCGACTATGTCTTCCCCGCCGACGACAAGCAGGCGGCCAACTTGTCCAATCTCTTATCCATGGCGCAGAGCTGGAAGCAACAATCTGGAGGAGGTCTCGGGGCATGAGACTGAGAATAAGTATTCAACTATTGGTACTAAGACCACATTATCACACCCATTCTGTAGTGCTGCACCCCCTCAACTGCTTATATATCAGTCAGGCTATGATGCGCAGCAATTCACAATGAAAACCACCTGCCAAATAAATTTCTTGTAATGGATTGACAAAGGCCTCTTGTTCTTGAATTGGTAGGAAATGATTATTGTTCTTTTCCTCTACCTGCTTTGCTAGGGCTACATAATCTAACCCCATGATTGAAGCAATTTGGTTGACTTGTCAACCCAAGTCGAGTGGGTATGTGTGTGACGTCATGATGCGATGACGTCTTGGCGCAACTTAACCTCAAATTTAGAAACTTGAACCAAGCTTACCGCCAGTTGGGGGCATAAAAGAACCACAGGGATTTAAAAACTGTATCATTACCTAGGCACCTAGTGAGGCCACACTAGCGAGAGAGAGAAAAGAAAGGGTGTTTTACTTGGCTTCATCGAACCATACCAAGCTGTGCCAGCTACGATCAATCTGAGGAGACACATTCAAACACAATATTCACACGAGTAAGAGCCTTTTTTGCTTTATAAGCCGTAATCGTTCATTATAGGTCATGATTCGTTAAGGTGCTCTAGGAACTGGGTCAGAATCCAACCCCAAAGGACCTCCTCATACCAGTAAAGCATATTATCCATCCAGATATCAAAACATGACAAAAAGGAAAAAAAGAACCCATCCTGCCATCATACCTTATCGAATGCCCACATCCCCGCCAAGGGACACATGTCTTACCTCTTTTTACCAATGCCTATTCCCGATTTCTTGTCGCACTGGATCCAATCACCCAGTCATGATGTGCAAGTCCCCTTACTTCCCAAAAAGCCGTTCTTCCCGAGGCCGCATATCCGTGTTCCCACCCCGTCATCATCGTGCATACAGTAACTTGTTATCACCATATTCATCCCCCAATGCTTTCTAGCCGCCCGTCTTCCCATCTCCTTGGGTCAGCCCGTAGCACTCCCGCTCACATCCCCGTTTCCAGTCCCCTTCTAGACCCCGCTCCACTCATCTTCTGTTGGCACAATCAAGAAGTTCACCGTTGGGCAGGTATGTCGCATATGCCGGTCTGCCCGGATATGGTTTCGGCTCTGCTTTTGCGCCTGCAGGATAGGCTGCATGCGCCCTGCAAGGATCGAGCCACTGGCTCAGTATCGGCGATGGTCTAATGCAAGCATCGTCGTTAGTCTTCGTCTCTAATACACGTGTGAAACAAAAGCGGGAATGGTTGCGGGGAGAAAGCAAATCTGCTTCATCTATCTGGTGCAGGGGAATCTCAGCAGCAAAACAAACGCCAGCCACAACACGTAGCGCAATAGGTCACATCCATGCCAGGTCTCCTTCTCTTTCCAGTCTTTCTGCTTCTCTCCCTCGGTTTCATTGCCATTAATACAAAGACTGCCGTTTGATGGGCTCAAGATTTTCATGAGCCAAACAGTCGTCTCGTCATAAGTCATGAGTTTAAATGTTGTGGTGTTGTGTAAGTGAGTGAATGAATGTTGTCCAAAGCCCAGCCAAGCATTTAGTAAGGAGATGGTAGACCGTTGGGATTCCTCCTGTAAGTGTCTGTTCCATACGGCTCTGCGGGAAAGGTATTGCCTCTGTAGGATTTGCCTCCATAGTCATGCGGGTCAAAGTATTCGTACTCGATGTCCGAGTCATACCCATCACGTCGAGACGAAGGACCCCAGCTGTCTGCTCTTCTCTTGTCGTCGCTCATCGACTGCTGTCGCAAGCGTTTTTGCACTCGCTTCTCATGTCGACGGGCCTTCTCTTGCTTGAAGTTCTTGCACTCATGCGTCAACTCCTTGGCTTCCTTCATCTCTGAGATGGCTCCCTTGATGCCCATAGCAGCTATGCCGACTGATGCGGCATCTTGCATGATTGCTTTGGTCTTAAGCTTCTTGGCTTCAGTCTCACTCAGTCGTCCTTCCTTCACTGCCTTGTGTCGTGCATTCCTCTTTTCCATGCTAGAATAGACCTCGTGCGCTGCGTGGATAGTGGCTACGGCCGCTAAGCCTGTAGTGATAACTTGCTTACCTCTCATTTTCTTGGCCCGCTTCTCATCCTCATCAGAATCTCCTAGGTCCGATGACGAAGACGAGTAATCGGAGCGACCTCCTCGTCGCCGCTCTCGGGGCTTGCTCTTGTATGATCGATCATCGTCGTAGTAGTCTCGATTGCTGCCATATCGTCGGTCATCATACATGTCGTCTGAGTATCGACGGGAACGGCTTCCACCGCGGTCGCTAAAATCGTCTTGGTCGCGACGACGGTGATCCTCGACAGCAGCAGCGCCAGCGCCAGCGCCAGCTCCAAGGCCAAGTTTGGCCAAACCGTTGCGAGCCTTGTCAACGACGCTGCGACTGCGACTGCGCTGCCGGCGTCGGTCCGGGGATGGGCTATATGAGGCACTTCGGCCTCTTCCTCTTCCACTGCGGCTTCTGGATCGTGACCGATCCAGAACCTTCTTTGCCCCAAGGGCACCCAAACCAGCGGTTGCGAGGGCGGCAAGACCGCTCGCTCCACCACCGCCGCCGCCCTGAGACCTAGATCGAGCGCGGGAGCGGCTGCGGCTGCGGCCAGTCTTATGGTCCTCTTCAATGTCGTTCCTTGAACCACGAATCAAGCGGTTACCGACTAAACCACCGATCACAGACTCCGCCAGGCCTAGCTTTCCTCCCTTATCGTCGGTTGCTGTATCAACAGCAGCGGCACCGGCAGCTGCGGTAAGAATGCGCTTTGTCTTCTCACCCTTCCAACCACCGGGCTCTTTGGCAACGCGGAAGGCCTCAGTGGCACCGGCAAGGAGAGAAGCCATGGCGGCCTTCTGAATTTTGTTGGCACCGTTGCCGCCGGCATGGGAACGAGACCGCTCGCTAGAAGGACTGCCTCCCCGGCGGCTCTTGGTGTCATCTCCACCGCCCCCGGTAAGACTCTTGACAGCAGCACCAAGACCAGTAGCTGCAATAGCACTCTCGAGGAAGTTCTTGTGGCCCTTTTTCTCCCGTGAGCTTTCGTCCTCATCGGAGTAGTAATCACTGTAATAACCGTCACGGCCACGCTGAAGAATCATGTTGGCCTTTTGGTCCTTCTTGGCTTGCTGCTTATTGTAGAACTGAGCACCCTGGTATGCAGCGAGGGCGCCAACTCCGGCAAGAGCAGCAGTTGAAAGAGGATTGCGTTGAATTTCAGTGCGCTCCTCCTTGGCCTCGCGACGATCATATAATTCCTTACCGCCCGCCAAAAGAGCGGCACCAGCGACAGCTGCAATGATTTTCTCATTCTTGGACATGCCCTTTGATTTGTGTTTGCGGTCTTCATCTTCGTAGTAAGGGCTAGAGTGACCTCGGTGGGAGCGGCGTTCATAGTCACGATCGCGAGGGTCATAGCCGCGGCGATATTCGTATTCTTCTTCATAGTAGTTGGGCCCAGCAGATCGGGCACGGCGAATATCACGGGTACCAGGAGGTGGGAATTCTCGTCGAACCTCTTCTATCGATAGGTCGCTGTCCTCGCGCCCGCGAGGAACAATCTCCCGATGGGTCTTTGAGTTGAAAGAGTCTCGAGGGTCGAGATAACGAGGATCTTCCCGGCGTTCCTCCCGCACATAACGGCGAGAGTAGTCCCGATCGTACGGGTCGTAGTTTGACATTAGGGCAGTATGCGTTGTTTGTTGTCACTATGTTCTGATGGTGATATAATGGCTGATGTTTGTTGCGTAGTTAAAAGTGGTTGTATAACGATGATAAATGATGTTCTAACGCAGAGTTGACGGGTTCTGGTAATGTAGAGAGGAAAAGGAAGAGGATGTGGCGGGAGGAGTAGATCCAAGAGAAGCAGCTAAAGAAACCCAGCCACAACCAGGCCAAGCAAAAACAGGGTCCTTTGATGCTGCAACAAGGGGGAAAGAACCTAGGAGAGTGCTGCATGGGATAGTACAGTTGGTAGAGTGGGAGAGAACCCGTCAAAGAAAGTGGGTTGCTAAGTCCCGTCTCGAGGGCAGGTGCAGAGTGTTAGTGGACGACACCGAGCTTTCTACCTTGGCTGGTGAGTGGATGGATGGGTATCAACGGGATACGGAAGGCAGCAATGGAAACACTGCCTTCCCTGCTGACATTCGATGGCACTTTGAAGGGGTTGTTATGGTTAGGCTATGCTCTGGTTGATTAGGCTTCATGTTATGTTTTACTATGATGATTAGGTTCATTTACTTAACAAGAAATTCGTCACAGCTTCTAAAAGCTCTACAAGCGGGGCGAAACCAACGACGTAATGAGGAGGGGTTCTTGTTAAGCTGGACGCACAGCGCTGACGCTATCCGACAGGGGTTACGGCCTTGTAAGGCCCACTAGAAACTCTTGGGCACGCTGTGCACCGGCCTCGGGTGTCAACCGTGTCATGAATAAACCGGACTCTATACACCACAACACTATACACCTAGACCGGGCAGCGGCACTTAACACCCAGCTGGGCACTGGCTGGGCGTTCCAAGCACAGCCCGGTTTCGTTTTTTCAGGCTTCCACCTCTTGCGCCACAGTTATCATGCATTTATTTCTACTTTCCAACGTCGCCCGGCAACACCGAACACGATATATTCCATAGAAATGTGACGTTCGGAGATATAGATTTATGAGCGATTCTTCTCCGCTCTCTTGCGGTAGTTGATATTGGCAATTTGCCGAATGCTTCGGAGCCCCGTGTCCCCAGATCTGGGTCTACCCTGACAACCGAGCTGAGCCCCAGTGCGTAGGTATTGTTCAAAGTGAGGCTCTTTGCCAATGTTTCGACCTTGGTAATTGGCTTTCGGGATTTGGATCTCTCATCCCCAGATCTCAAGCAGGAAAGATCATCTCGAAGTCTACAAAGTGAGGCTCAGAGGTCGTTCCTCGAAGGGATACCCTGGGTTCGTGTCACCTCGGACACCTGCATATTCGTTTCGATGCGGTACTTGCCCTCGAACTGATGTTGCCATTGATGAGTTGTTCCCTTCTAGAAATACCTGTCACTTTGTGAAACTCGGACTAAATCAGCGCCCGAGCACAAGACAAGCCAGGCAGGGAGTTCAGACCATCCAATCGCCTCTTTTCTTTCAAACCATCCCGTGTTTCCGCTTAACTTTGGCGTTGGCTTGACATAATACTTGCGACATGACATGTGACGCAACAGACGATTGCCAGGATGCCTGCTGATTAGAGTTCATGACTTGCTTAGCCACGCTTTATGCATAAGCCACATGGTTTGATTTAGCAATGATTTCTTGGTATCAGATTCTTCAACACCATCATAAAATTCAGACCTCGTTGGTCCTCAAGGCTGCTTATGGTTGATCAGGGTCTGCCTGCTTGTGTACCATGACGTATCTATTACGAAAACCTGGCTCACTTGGGTGAGATTGACTCAACACGCTCGGCACTACTATCGCTCGGCATTTGCTTAACGATATCAATTTGACCATATCGCTTTCAAACATGAATATCACTACTGGATTGTGACAACTTGCACAATTAAAGCCGTTGAAACGAATACTTTAATTTCGAAGCTCAAATAATACATCTCACAATCCCAGACCCGCTACCTCATGGAAGTAAATATCATCATAATGAATTCAAGAAGTATCAGTTTATGTTTATTAGACAACATTATTTAATAGAATATTAATCCTCTCATAAACAATTAGGATTTCTATTCTTGAAGTTTTATTACTGGCCTAAACACGCAAAAGATAAAAGTTCTGTGTGCGGTTGGATTTCGCACACTTGAATATCTGAGTACGATGTCTTCACAACTTATGCACGACGTATAAGTCGACATCGCAATTGCAGGATGGGTGGCTTTTATCACGATACCTGATCCAAGTTATCAAGGCAAAGTTGAGTTTTATGATAACGCGCTAGAATATGCCAAAACTAGAATGCAACCAATACCATAATCTTAAGCAGGCGGTATATTGTTACATGAACCAGAACAAGCCCATTATATTCTCTCTTGGAAACCCGAAACTCAGTACCACACCAGACTCCATTTCCCTTGCAGTTTCCCAGTTGAAAGTAACAATGATACAATGCCTAATTGGTACAATGTCCTATTCAACATCGTCGGTAAATCATGAGTTCATGTTTCCGTTCTCAGAGTGCTTGGGCTCAACTGGTTGATCCATCTCCCCCGCATGCTGAGTCTCATCAGGCTGAACACCGTAGTCGGTAGGATCAGCCTCCTCATCCATCTTGTCCATCTGGTCAGGTTCGACGAGAGCATACTTGCTCTTTTTTCGGATGCGAGCACCGTACCAGAAGAATACAAATGGGATAAAGGCCAGTAGAGTTGCGACTCCTCCGATGAGAGAACCCCCTCCGCCCACACCGAGAGCTGCAAACATCTGAGTCGTAAAGAGAGGAGCAGCGGCGCTGCCGGCAGAGCGAGCAACTGTATTGGCCGCGATGACGGAAGCTGCGTATTGGGCGTATGTGTCGGTGAGATAGTTGATGATGGCAACATAGACCAGCATCAAAGCCGCAGACAGGAACGTGCCCGCAAGCGTAGGGACAATCCAGGGGACGGCACTGTTTTATATTAGTTACTACTCTTATGACGGTGGAATTTTAAGACTTGCTTATACTCGGCTGACCATGCAAGCCAGAACATGGCAATGGGGAACGCAACTCCTCCAAACATGGCCATCAGAAGTCTGTCTTCAGGCAATAGCGTGTTTCCCGCGGCATCCTTGCTTCGTCGTCGCTCACTGTCCACAAAGATGATGATGGCTCCAAGAACAGCTCCCACGACCTGACCGAGCAGAGGGAGCTGTGAAACGCCAGCGTTCCAGCCCCTCATATCCCTGAACACGATAGGATAAATGCTGAAGAGCATGAACTGAAGAGTGAATACAATGCAAGTGTAGATAGAGCAGAGGAGAGAAATCAAATCGAACATGAGAATCCAAGGTCGTGTGAGAGCCAACTTATAGACGTGGGCGAGTGAGGGCTTATTCTCTTCTCCCTCCATGACAGCCTTCTCATAACCAGCAATCCCTGACTGTCGAGCTCGTTTCGACTTCTTGACGAGAATAGTTGGCGCATGCGTCTCGGGGATAAAAAACATCAGGAGTACTGTGATAGCTCCTAGCCACAGGACGGAATACATGCCCCATCGCCAGTTCTTCTTCAGCTGAACAAAACCAGAGACAACAGGTCCGAGAGATGGACCAACCCAGGAAGCTAAGCTAAAGATTCCGGTTGCATTTCCTCGCTCAATAGGATCCCAAAGATCAACAAGGACACCAGGGGTGGTGCTCAGCGGAGCAGAGATAAAAACCCCAGCCAGGAACCTTCCCACGAGGAGGGACCCGAAGTTTGTAGGGAACGAAGAGAGAAAGTTGAAGGCCATATATGCAATAAAAGTTATATAAAAGATCCATCGTCGACCATAAAACTCAGAGAGAGGCGCAAAAACAAATGGCCCTGCGCAGAAGCCGAGGAGGAACATGGTGGTCGTCAAACTCGCAGCAACCTCTGAGACGCCAAACTCTTCAACAACAGAATCGATGCTACCCGAGAAGATACTTGATGCAAAGTTTCCATTCATTGCAAGGAAGACTGCAATGCAGGTAATAGCCCATTTTCGCTTGAGAGACCAGTTTCTTGGGTTCTCGAGATCATCAGGCGAGAAGTCGATATAGCCTTCTTTGTTGAGATAGGGGGGTTTCTCGCGTCTTTCGGGGCCTATATTAGGCTTGGATTTCATGTAGGAGAGGGCTCTGTCCATTTGAGCAGCCATCTTGTGATTTTGATACGCTTGTAGATGGTTTGAAGGGTGATGGGATGATAGTGTAGCTGAAGTAATAGAGAGCGAGTGCTCAAGTTGTATTTATACGATCTCGCATTCTATAGCTTCTCTTCAGCATCATTATGAAATAGTTTCTTTCGGCATCATTCATCTCTAATGGAGAAGAATCTCCACTGCGGTGGCCTTGGTTAAGTTAAGTTGACGTCAACTTCTCCAGGTGAGGCCATACCGACCGTGACCACCAAGCTCATTTCGCCAGAACAGCCGGAGGTAAGCTCCGGAATGTGCTTGAATACCGCCAGATATAGCTGCCTGTTCGCCGTTTCTTGCTACCCATGAACCGAAATTATTTCTGAGCTGAATTCTCGCCTCCTAAACTTCTTGATCTCCCCAGACCCACAAATAGTATATCTCGAGTTGAACAAACGATAGTAATTCGACGAGTTTTGCATTTATAGAGACGCGGCGAGTTTATGTGATATTTAAAATGATGGTTTAAACATCATTCTAAAGATCAAATATGGTCTCGCATGTCTTGATAACCTGGGGAACCAGATATCTACAACATCGTGGCCTGAGCAAGCATATAAATTCAACCCTGTATGCAGATCACTTAGTCAATATCCTAGTAGGTACTGGAGGCCGGCTCCACGTGCGTTATATCACGGCATCTGGGTTCAATGACGAATCAGGCGGCTTATATCGAGATTTAGAGTAGAATTTGGAAGCTTCTCTGCAGGAAAATGCATTTTTGGTGGCTGCGATGTGAAGATTTTTCGGTCACTTACTTATACAGATAGGCTCGAATTTCATCGCATGTTCTGGCGGCTCAACGCTTGATGATCGATTTCTTCTTCCTATGAACCAAATCTAACCGGAGGTTTCATTCCGCATGTATGTATCGAATTTTTCTGGTTCTTCTTCGATTTTTCTCGGTTCTATCATTCGGCCTCCCGTGTCGCTCCACTATCCCCCGCAAACTCATCCCGCACTAAGCTAATAATTAGATAGACATACCACCTCATTGCATCTTTGAATTTTTCCTTCGACGCTTGACGTAATCAATGCCTCTCCTGCTGCTTATCCAAAGCACAGACAATCTGCAGGTCTTGTTCTGATATTTCCCCTTCAGGCATTTTTTGGGGACTCTGCTGCGGCTTTGATATTCCTGCAAAGCACCGTTACCTCGTTGTGTTGTTGATGCCCAGTTGGTGATCTAAGTATCAATCGGTACAAGACACAAGACAGTCAGATTCTGACGATAGCTTCATTTTCTTCTCCAGAAATGACAAATTTTCTTATCTCTCGGCACCCCTATACTTAGCCTCTCCGGTCTCGGCCATCGGGCAAGTTGAATAATGTGGCAGGCACATGCATGATTGGCCAGGTCTTGGAGCTACAAATGCGAGATCTTTGCCAAACTTCACGATGGCCTCACTCACATAGCCACACATGGACCTGCTCTACTATATCTCGATGTTGGCCATCGCGATGCTTCAATTGCTGCATGGGCGTGAGCATGAGCACGGCTCAAGCACGCCATGACCCACCGGATCAGAATCTCCGTTCTGACAACGATACCCTTGAGAGGGCGTATCGATTGTCCAAGGTAACGAGCTCTTCTCCACTAACAAATCATTCTGCCAAGGCGATTAAGTCCGGTTTTAGACACCACATGTTTTGTGCTACACCTCGGTCAACGATAGAAATACTCTCGAGACTTTGCCCTTCGTATAAGTTCCGGGTGTATTTCCGACGTACAATATACCAGGCCTCATGCTCTCAATAAATACTAAACACTCAGTGATACCGTCCTTTTCAACCCCAGTAAAATGTCACTGGGCCAGTGTCATCGCATGTTTCATGTTACAGCTTGGGCTTGATATCTGATAATTGACCGATTGCTGTCATCTCGAGGGAGTCACAGAGAGCCTGAATCTATACTACTGAATCACCAATTGTCGTCTCTAAGTGTCCACTTATGGACTAATAAAGGGTTTTTGGAGGACCTTGGCGATGTGATCGTGGGTCTTCCCAGCTGCTTTGATACTGGATATGTAGGTAAGTCCAAGTCAAGTTCATATTTGCACTGTGAGCTAGAAGAAAAAGTGAAGCGGGCCAAAGGAGCTGATCGAGGTGAGGGACCCAACACGAAGCTTACCATCAATGAGGTCCTTCGCAGCACCAGATAATAAGGACATATTCCGATCTTGATATAATTACAGAGATAGATGAATGGCAACGTAGTCAGTTTGTTATATCGATATGTATAATTGACATTCATTATGAGTTTATACTCTTTTGTAGATTGAGCGATATACTACTTATACCATAGAGAAATGCAAAGACGGGATGGCGACACAATGATAGGTGTTGATATAAGGTGCTATTTTGGATCGTAGGGAAGTCGCCTAATAATTGGGTTATTCAACAACTTACTTTGAGAGACATCATCTAATTATAAGTGAAACCAACTGGGAAAAACACGGGACAAGATATCATTAACCTAGAAACCCAAGACAACAAAGAAATACCTAAAATTCACTTGCGATTGATACCTCATGGACATTATCTCATCATGGCATAAACTTAGGTAGCTACCCTAAAGCTAATGGCGGACCCCTCAACCCCGCCAACATGATGAAGAATCATCATGACGGCTTATGTAGTGATGGTAAAAGTAGACAAAAGTCCGTCCAATGCTGGAAAGAACCATATGCCGTAACTGCCTATCGGAAGACGAAGCCCTATAGCCAATAGTATCATGTCCTTTTACCATATCCCCCTTCGATTCTCATGTCTCTCGCCTATAGCCCGGCATGCATTAGTGAGCCCTAACCGTGTATCAAAAGACATCCATACCAAAACCATGCTGGAGAAACCCATAAAACACCAGCAAGCAGATTCCAAAGACAAAAGCAGACAGCCAATATTTCTCGACATGTTTTTTTTTTCCTGCGATGTTGAAACTATAGTACAGTTAAAATAAAACAGAAAAACTCCATATTCAGCAAAGTTTGGAGAGTCCCCTCTAATATCAGATCCCTAATGAATAAAATCAAGTCCAAACCCAGATCAAACCCGTCCTTGAACCCCTTTCAAATGCAGTCGAGAAAAAAAAAAAGACCCCGTGTGCCGTAGCTCAGTTGAAAACCATACGCGCATGTGCTTTTCACCATTCATATCTTTTTCTTTCACCCGCTTCGATGCTGCCCTGCTCCATATTCCGTTCCCTTAATCAGACATCCTGTAAACTTCCACTGGTGGGTATACCTATCATCCATCGCGACACCTGTCGCTTGGTTGTCCCGGCCATCACTACAACCGACCAGCCATTCGGCTGAGCTCGGTGTAAGCTGCCCTGCCGGAGTCCTTGAGCGCGTTTTTCCAAGATGTCGCGGATGCGTTAACATTTCACAAAATACCCCCTTCGAATACACCCTCCTAGAAATCAATAGATCAAGCTTCCGAGCTAACGTGCACCCTAAATTGCCTCCTCCATCGATGCTCGCATTTGCATTTGCATCGTTCTGCCGGGTATCGAATATCTCTAGCTCGTATGCATCGTTCCTAGGTTCTTTCCATCGCTCGACAGGAAGTCTTAAGAAATGCAGACCTTTCACCATGGTGCACCTGCAGCTCTGGCATGTACAACACAAACCACTTATCAGAACCCACTAGCTCGTTTGCTGTTTGGCTCCTCCAAGTGATCTTGCCGGATCTGGAATTCTTGAGAAATCCATACAAATCGTCTCGCTGAAGAATTGTGAACCAAAAACACCATAATCGACAAAACGCTGTGGCTCATGATGAGCGTGAAGCCAGCTGCATGCCACGGTATGAAATCATAAAACATTTGTAAATCTGGGACGCGTAATTCATATCGACCCAGATCAAGGGGTATGACGACAACTCTCTCAAGTACGCCTCATGCTATGACCCGACAAAGAGACAGGCCTAGCATATCCGCAACAGGCGACAGCCCCTTTTCTGGAAAAGTGGCTTATGGTTGAGTTGCGCAAGCCTCCTCAGCATGGACGCCGTTCGTAAGCGGCGTAGGCTGCTCAACATGGCCATTTGTTAAAGCCTCAACACTGGTTACCTGGATTTCACCCTGAGGGCCAACGAGCGGAACTGTTCCGGAAGGCGAGAAGTCAGGGACAGTAGCGGAAAGTTGACTAGTACCATTTGGAACAACTCCGTTAAGGTCATGCGATGTGAAGGCCTGGAGGTTAGGGTCGTAAGGATAAGCATGTGCGCCATAAGGCATAGAAGGAATATCGTGGTATTGACCGTTGGGGAAGCGGTAATGTTTGTTCTTGAAAGTTGGATTCGCAGGGCCAGCGTTGCGCGCCAGATGATCCCGTTTTTCCATGGATAAAACGAAACTCTCCCAACCATTTCGACGACGCAGTCGCTCGCCTTCGTTCTCGTCAATGATATAATCAACCTCAGCTGAGTCCTCAAGTACAGCACGAATAAGGTTCATGTCACTAGTCAGACTCTGTATGCGAGAGAACGCAGTGATGAAGTGAAGAGGGACAAATCCTTGGGAATCCATGCGTTGTCGGAGGAATTCGTCCTTGCAGAGGTTCTCAATGGAGAAGTAATACTCGATTTGAGTCCTGAGCATGGGGATGAGCATATTGTCGAAGTGAAGGGGATGGAAGGGAACTGCGCCCATAGGGGGAGCCATGGAGTAATCGTAAGGAGGATATTGAGCCTGAACAACAGGCATGCGAGAACCGCCGTTTGGCACAGACACTCGATGAAAGTTGCTGGCTCCATTACGGCCACGGCCTCGCTGAGAGGGAGGCGCAAACATGCCACCATGGCTACCCTGTCGTAGTGGGGGGCTGTAACCCTGGGACCTAGCAGCATTGGTGCCTTGACCGTGGAACCCAGATGCGGAAATAGCATGCTGAGACTGTGAATGGCCGTGGTGAGCGCCTCGTCCCCGATAACCGCCTCGGCCTCTCTCACCGCGACCTTCGTGGCGGTCGCGAGAGGATTGAGGGGCGTCCTGTGTAAAGACTTATTAGTATAACTGGAATGATAGATAAAGCCACTTCTGTAGCCTAGAATCGAACATGCGCTATATTGACACGATCTTACTTACCAAAGACTGAGCAGGAGAATCCTTAGCCTTGTCAGAGCCAGTGTTTGTTGAAGCTTTCTTCTGACCGTTGGCATCCACTGATCCGCGCTTGGCCGCAGCTGGTTGCGACGCGGCATTGTTGGCATTGTCCTTGGGCTTAGCATCGTTGGTTTTGTTTGCAGGCGTGGCAGAAGCGGTCTTATCCGCGACGCCGTTCGTTGTGGCTCGGGGAGTGGTATCTCGGCTACCACGAGCACCACCCCGCGGCTTGGAGCCACGCATTTGAGGAAGTTGAGTTTCGAAGTTAACTGTGGGGACATAGTCCATAGTCACCCATTTCTGTCGAGGCTTCGAAGCGCTACCATCCTCTTGACTGTCCTTGTCAGAGCGGTCTGACTTCTCAGGGCTCTTGTCGGCAATCTTCTTCTTACTGTCTTCCTTGATAGTAGTGATGGCAGTTTCAGGAGTTGGCCATGCCGTAGAATCCTCAACAGATGGGGGGATTTCGTTCTTGCCATCCTTCTCGTGTATACGCGACCCTCGGACACCATTTCGCTCTGGCCGCACACTGCTGGCCGGTTTTTGGGGGGGCTTGGCACCATTTGTGTATGATGTGGAAGTAGACTCCTCGGTCTTCTTTTCGTCCTTTTGGGCTAGAGTTCCATTCACTGTAACCTCTGCGGGTGTGGGAGCAGGCTTAATAGACTTAGCCTGACGCGCCTCCTTTCGCTTATGCCAAATATTGACGCTGGGGATAGGTGCTTCCAAGAGCTCGACTTTGGGGGGCTCGGGGGCCGCCTCTTGCTCCTTATCTGTCGCTTGATCGCTTGGTTGCTTCTCGGAAGTCTTGCCCTTCTTACTTCGCCTGGCTTTTCGGGAGTCCTGCTCATCGACAGACCGAGTAGCATTGCTTGATGACCTCGGTGTCTTCTCGTTGCGTCGCCACGGGCGATCTAATCTGCTCGCATCATCTTCGCGCCTCGATTCGGTTCGTCTGCTTTGTGTCGACTCGGAGCGGGCATCACTCTCAGATCCAGGGACACTCTCTGAATCTTGCTTTTCAGCAGAGGCAGCGCGAGGCTCAGTGCTCTCCGGAGCCTCGGAGTTGGTCTGCTCAGTAGCAGGTGCAACCGACTTTACGTCGGCTGCGGGAGTAGCAGTGTCAGCATCAACGGCAGGGGCCTGGGCGTCCTGGGAAGGAGCGGCAGCGTCGGTGGAAGCAGTGATATTCGAGGTAGGGGTAGTGCCCTGACCCTTCGCAGCTTGTGCGTAGGAAAAGGTTGATTGAGTGGCCATATCGCTGGACTCGACGATAGCTGATGGACTCATTGCAGAGTGAATCGTGTCGTACAGGTATATTGTCGTAGGCTGAACGAAAATAGTGAGCCGAAGGTACCTATTTCACCTGGGATCACCAAATAAGGGTAAAGAAAAAAAAACTTCCAGGGATCGGAAAACCCTAGAATGTCTCTCAACCCCCTCCACACTCAAGGAGAGGCGCAAAGCACCCGCGTGCAATACAGTCGCTATTCGTAAACCCCCAAGTGATGAGGGCGCCTGGAGTCGAGATTCTCGAACAATGAGTCGCAAATCGAAAGTGCAGGTCGAGGGAGAGAGTTTGTATTGGGAGTGAGCTGTCCGTTAAGCCGAGGGCTTCAGGCCTTGAGGGACAAAGGCTTGATCGGATTGTGCGCGAACGCTGGGTATGAATCGATGCAAAGGTTCCAGGGAAAAGGAGAACGATTCTGAGATGTCAGAAGGTGTTTTCTTGGCCGAAAAATGACAACCTGGGTGAGTAGGCGGCAAAGTTTCGAGGAAGGGAGG
>JABCJY010001497.1:0-24586 GCA_013184415.1 Fusarium concolor
GGTGATGGTGCTCACGAAGTCAGCACTACCTCCCTCAGAAACTCACGATATCGTAACGCCAAAGCGTGGCGGCGACGTTGTAAAGCTTTTCTCTGCCAAAAGCAGCTCTCCTTCTTCACGGCTCTCAATTCGAAAAGCGGCTGCGGCGTTAGACAAGGTTGCAATCGAGCTCGCGATGAAAGACCGCGAAATTGAGCGGTTACGCGCCCAGCTTGAAGCGGCGCAACCGAAGAAAAAACGGAAAATCAGGCAGGATCCGAACGAATGCTTTATAAGCCTCTCACAGATACTTGCAGAGGCCAATCGCGAGCCTGATCAACGTGTTATTCAGTCACAGAAAGGCGATCTTGATTGTATTGTGGTGGATGGGAAAAGTAGCTCTGAGTCGGAGGAAGATCCAGCCCCTGTGCGCCGATCAACCCGCGTCAGGCGGCCTACAAAAAGGTATATTAGACAGGATTTAAGTAGCGAAGAGAGCAATTGAGAGACTTTTAAATACCATTTTCTCTGCATTTTTAGCTATTTATTTGACAAAGTTGTGTTAAAATATTGTAAATAGGTCGATGGATTTTCTGAGTCTTGCAGATGGGTCGGTTACCAGGGGGGTTCGGTTACATGGGTGCTTGACTTAACAATGGTTGATATTGTTGAGTACGAATGTGAATTCCTTAAGGCGCGCGAAGATTACTATCGTACAGCTGGCCAGAATAACGTGCACTGGAACACCATATTCGATTGAACACAGATGTGTTCTTCAGGTCTGCGCGGAGCGCGAGACATTGGCGGATGTGGACTCGGTCCAAATCATGAGATTGTTTCATGAGTGTGATGGAAATGGGGAAGTCATTTGGACTACGATATGGATGGGAATGAGGAAGAAGGCTTGGACACTCGTTAGTATACAGGATCTAGATCTGCAAACTGAGAATAAATAAGTAGATGAAAGGGCATCACGATGCTAGAATGTTATTGTGTTATTTGTGACGTCCCTCTTGTGGTAATTTATTGACTACAAGCCTCGATGTATAGAAATCATGAAACCAGTAAAGCTGTTGCTAACCTGGTGGTATGCGTTATATGTCTGGCGGTATCGTTGACGCGTTGAGAGTAAAACACGAGCCGCGTACGCGTATGGGGAGCTCGAAGATTCCATCAACTTCCATGGGATTCTACTGATGACAAAGCTTTACAATTCGAGTTGACCGTTGCACATATGGTACTAAGCTTCCTCACGCTCAGTGTAGTAACAAGATCTGCCTTGCTTTTAACACTACAAGAAAAGTATTAATACAGACAGACACCTGACGTTGCTTAGTGCCTGGATGCAGGGAATATCTGCTGCCTAATTCTCTATCCCTTTAAGGACCGTAAGGCACCTTCTGTAGGACGTACTCAAGTATTAATTGGCTGCTGATTGATCCGCCACAGATACAATAGCAGCATTAAGGAGGCACAGCAGTAAGAGTCAAGGTCGCGATTTGCAAACTGTATTATCTAAAATACCTTAAACTCGCCTTGGTCTGCTCATAGTTAGAGGAAGTCGATAGAGAACTAGTGCTCCTTCTGTGGAACAACTTCCGTGAACCCATCTTTGCTGGTGCCAGGGTGAGCTACCTGGCGTGCTAACAAACTGGCCGTGCACACATAAAGTCAAATCGTACCAGCCTGTTCTTGCCTCTTTCCTCGCCTGCTTTGTCTTGCAATTTTCAATTCCAACGCTGCAGAGCCGTGTGATAAAAGGTCCGATGACAATGAAAGTCATTTACGCGTGTTCTACAAGCAACTAGATTTTTGGAAAACTTACAAAAGATAACGAGCTCTCCTAGACGCCATATACAGGGCGCAGCAGGTGGCCCCAACTTGGCTGAATGGCTGATTGGCCAATGAATCATGCAAGTGGTGTCGATGTGCACACCAGGCAGAGTGTGACTGCAGCTGGACTTCCAGCATTTACCAGAGTACTCTAGGCACCAACCTGCTGAGGCCTGATGCAACTGGGCGTCAAGTACCTGATGGAAATCCATGTAGGCCGCTGGCGCCAAAATAGCACCGATACAGCTGGGCCCTCCCGCTTCCTCGAAGTCGGCTTGGGACGGCTAATGTCGTTGGCCGACTTCCTTCCGTCAAAGGAGCATCATGGACAGAAACGAAGACACAATTCAGCCTATTTCTGAGCACCTCATGATCAACTCCCGTCATGTGGATGGTGCTACCAATGGAAGAGGGCCCGATCATGAAGCCTCTCTTCCTTCTCTGCCTAACCTGCCACCTCAGGCAATTTTACGAGACCCTCGGTCTGGTATCTTGAGCCAGGACAAAATGTCTGCACGAATCAAGCCTAGAGCAGCTCATCGACGTTTTCATCCCTCGGCAGGGTATCTCGATAAGGGAGCTAGAAATCGAACCCTATCGCAACCGCCTGAGGACATGGAAGCTGTTGCCAAAAGCGAGGCACTCACAGACCCCGAGGCGAAAGCGTTTTTCAATGGCATCGCCCAACAAACGCCCTGCGTTTTTCTCTGTTTAGGCTCACCAGAGAACTGTCGAGTTGTTCAGGTACACGTCAGGGAAGATAACGACGATGAAAAAGCTTTTCATGCCATGAAGGAGAGCTGGTACAAACATAGAAAGCGGGTGCCATTTCGCAAGGTCACTGGGGTTCAAGAGGTGACTGTAAGAGGACCGTGAAGCTCTCAAAATTTCTCAGCACAAGGCAGCTAATAATCATCACAGTTTCGATTTATTGGGCAACATGGAAGCGAAGGAGTAGACAGGAATACCCTTGTCGGGATATACGAGCCATTAGACACCATGCAGTTGCACCAGAACCTGCAAGATGAGCTAGAAGCCCTCGATAAGGCAGCGAGCCTCTGGCAGGGTCCAGACAGGCTTGCCGTGTGTCGACAGGACTACGCAAGTGGCGAATAGGATCATCCTGCAGAGTGTCCTAGTTATTGGTATTCTTATCGCGGCTGCGACATTGAAGTGTTTGAACGCGTACAGCGCGACCTGCGCAGCCTTTCTCTCCTACCGGCACTTACCATAGCTTTTCACAATCCCTCGCTAGCCAAAGGCCAGCGATTGCTTGTTGGTCTGCAGCAAGGTCCTGGGCTTTATTCAGCTAGGTGAATGCAACTGGCACCCCGGCCTAGCTAAGATCAAGAATCTACTAACTGTGACCTTAGGGACATGCTGCGGAATCTATATTGGCACAATCCAAGAATTGGTGATGTCAGCTTCAACGGCTATAGCATCACCGAGGGATGGGATAAGGCCAAATGCGCGGCCGCAGTAATACTTGCGGTGATCTCGATCATTGGCTCTACTGCTATTTTCCGAGTGATATTCGGAGACTGGCAAACGGCAATCAGTGCCAGCACTTTAGGAATAGCGGCGATGACTCCTGCTATTCCGTGGATGTTGGGATGGTCTATATTATGAGGACCAGCACGCTGGGCAAGTAGTTGCTTCTAAACAGAAGCCTCTTCGAGGCGGATAAGAATATAGGATTGATATCCTCGCGAGGCCAATGGATCTTGGTAATATATCTCGTCTCAAGCCGGGTTCTCTCGACATCCTCGAGCAGACCCAGTTGGCGACATTTCCTAGGCCAGCGATAGTTTCGATTTATCGCTTTTCTAATGCTCAATTTAGGTCCCTGAGATCGGGCAGGGTCTTGATGAGGTTATCAACCTGAGGCTCTAGCTCCCAACGATGACACCGGCTTCTCGTATTATCTCCTTGACAGTCTTAAGGCACAAATATATCGAGTGCAAGGGATTGATAGGGGTATCATCCAATCATAATCTAGTAAAATTACAGTACTTCCTTCGCAGGCATTTCTTGCCTGTGGTAGAAATACCAACATTCAGGCCGTTTACAAATAGCTACATCACAACAGCCACAACCCCACTGCTTATTGCTGCTGGCCTTTCTGCGGGTGACCCTACGGTTAACCGTCAGATGCCTCAATTAACGGAGCCCGTCTTCTTCGACCTCTTTGAGAGCAGCGGGATCGAGGGCCAATTTGGATGCCACGGCATCCTGGACAATGCCCTTGTTTCTTCCTATTGATATGTTTATGCTGCTCTACCGGCGTAACTTCGTCTCCAGCACAATATATTTGCCTTGAAGAGCCCGTCTTGCCGCATGTATTGAAGATATCATTAACAAGGCGCTGCTGCCACTGATTTTGAGCCTTATAGGCCCTCCAAGCCGGCTGCCCAAGGTTGGAGGAACTCTTCTCCCATCAGCCCAATAATCTTCAACGCTATTGTCAAAAAGAGTATCGGAAAGGAAGCTTCGTCAACTAAGGAGCAGATTGCTACAGAGGAGCGGGGCTTCGAGTCAGGACTCAGGGATTCGCAACTGCTCAGGTCTCAATCCCAGCTGAAATTAGACTGAAAAAAAGGGAGGGAGAAGACGATGAGGATGTTCAATGTCTCTTACTACCGGCATCTAGTCATTGCGGAGTGGACAATTATTTCTTTAGTATAATTTATGTTGAGATCTATACCGTATCGATATTGCAACATATAGGAGATATGGTTTCACGTCTCGAAGTATGATACCGCGTGCTTCTCAGTGTCAAACAACGGACATATCTATAAAGCGCCAACCATTTTCGGAAATAAAACCGTTAACTATTTAATCTATAATGCATACGAAGGTAAGGAATGAAGAACGTAAACAAACATTAAAGCAATCCCCCGTTTCCACCTCAAATAACCAGACAGTAACTACCAAAGCACAGTATTCCTCAAGCACCATGGTTATCCTTCAGAAGAGTCTCGAAAGCCTTGCGCGAAATAGTCCAGGTAGGACCGTTAGGCATGGCTCCAGGGCTTCGGGGAAAGACAGACGCGTCCACAACTCGCAACTTCTCAACACCACGAACACGGAACCTGGAGTCGACACAAGCATTTTGATCACCATCAGGTCCAAGGCGACAAGTAGACGAAGCATGATGACTGAAAGTATAGTCCTTGATGCCCTGCTTCATGTCCTTAGGATCAGGGTTCAGCACCTCGTATGGAATGCCGGTTGCATCAAATGCCCGGAGAACCATCTCAATACCTTCGATGAGAGCGTCCAGATCACGATCGGCGTCTTCAGCGAAGTAGTTGAACTGAATGTTAGGTCGAATACGAGGATCAGTTGAGTTAAGCCGGACTGTACCAGTGCTGTTGGTCGTCTGCATCTTGACAACTGCGTGAAACCACTCGTTAAGGCCCTCGGGGTTCAGTCCTTGAGAGTAGCCGGGGTAGAAACCAGCCAGACCTGATGCTCCCGGGCCGCTGAGATACAAGATATCTGCGTCCTTGTCCCAGCTCTTGCTAGTTCGCCACATAGCTCCGTAGCCACTGTCGCGAGCTGCGTAGGGTCCAGCTTGGTGGTCTCGCCATTGAATAAAGCAAGGATCCTCGTTGTCGAAAGTGTTCGTGCAGGGAGATTCAGGTCGCTCCAACCAGTTCTCTTCGGCGCGGATTTGCAGAGGAACTTCGTAGTTGTCGCAGAGGTTAGAGCCCTAGATGGATAATTAGTACATGAAAGACGATTTGAGGACTGCTGGAGGCACTTACAACTGCAGGCAAGTCGACAACAACAGGGATATCCCACTTCTCCAACTCTTCCTTGGGGCCGATACCACTCAACATGAGGATTTGAGGAGTGTTGAAAGCACCACCAGAAACAATGACTTCGTGTCTAGCATAAACCTCTTTGATCTCGCCTTTCTCCTCGGGATTATAGCGTCCATCGGCAGAGTAGAGACCTTCACCGACCATGTACTCAACACCATATGCGCGGGGCATAGTGCTGTTGCCAAGTTTCTTGGTGAGGACTCGAGTGGCAAGAGAGTGGGTGCTGAGAGTCAGGGGGTGTCCGGCGTCGATGACCTTGTTGATGTAGATTCCAGCGCCACTTCTGGCGGCAGTAGAAGGATCAATGGCAGAAGGAGTACTGAACAGCAAGCCACCCTCATAGCGGTGAGGGTCAAAGCCATTCAGATCACGGAGGAGAAGCTCGGCCATGTCTTCGGTATCCTCAACACGAATGCCCTCGGCCTGCATGAACATCTGCCTGAACATGTTGGCGACATTGGGTTGATTAAGATGGATGCTAGCGTTGCTAAAGTCGTTCTAGAAGTAATCAGCACCTTGGTCATCAAGAAGCAAAAAGCGAGTTGCTCACCACTACATAGCCGTCAAAGCCGTGGCCAAGAGTACCCTCCGGCACATAGGTGCAGTTCTCGAGATTCTTGAGGTGACGACGCATGTGTCTGTGACCCCAGGAGTCATCGCCCGTCAAGTTAGCGATATAGTCCCATTCGTTGTCGGGAGGCCAGATGAAATTCATGGCATTGACTTGCGCACTACCACCCAGGGTAGAGCCTCGAGGATAGTATAGACCAGCCGGCTTAGCTCCCTCAGGCGGATCAAGTCCCACATAGTAGGAGCCGTTGGTCTGGATGTAAGTGTACTTGGGATCACGGCGGGCTGCTTCGAAGTCCTCGTAGTGTTGAACAAAGAACTGCCAAGAGTGTCCTGGAGTCTCGGCAGAAGTTCGAGCCCTTAAGGTCTGTCAGGTTAAAGATCCAAGCCCAGAGAATGTTTTAAACTTACAGCACTGGATTTTCTTGCATAACGTGGCTGGAGTTATCTCCTCCAGCCTCAATCAGGAAGACGGAGTGTCCTTCTTTTGCCAGGTTGGCACTTTATTTTAGTTAGCCAGTCAACTGATCAATGATCCTAAGCTTCGACTTACGCAAGAGAGCCACCACCTGGACCAGATCCAATGATGACATAGTCGTAGATATCTTTTGTAACGTTTGTACCGAATGGAGCGTATGTAGCGGCTGTGGTAGAACCAGCGGCTAAAGCAGCCGCGACGGTGAATTTGAGACGGTTAACAATCATTGTCGAGACTCAGGAGCGAATGTTTGCGAACGGATCCGTTGTCTTGGTGTTCTGCTTGATAACTCTTTCTTCAAAGTAGACGTCTCGACTCTTATATATCGTCCAACCTGAACTGATCGGCGGCGGAGCAAACTCCAGCCCTCTTCACCCGCGTCTGCACGAAGTCATCATCAATGCATTTTGCGCCTTGACCTTTCTTACCAAGACGTTCACAGCCTCAGACCACGTCAGTTTGATTAAATTTACTGCATAATATAATTTAGATCTGCAAAACTGTCAGTATAAAACAAGAGAACGGAGCTGTCCGCGGAGCTGTCCACCCTTGTAATGGCTGTCAGCAATGCTGACATGCCAAGTCGATCGGATTTGAACTTTGCTGGTTGGTCCATGACGAGAGTGGGACAAACATGCTTATACAAAATTTTATCCGTAACTGTATTTTAAGGTCTGACAATAAGCAGTCTAGTACTAGTTGGGCTGAATTACCGTTTTTCACAGCCAACTAAGGCGACGGAGTCCCACAACATCCGGGGCACCATCTGTAGAACAAGGATCACGATCTTGAGGAGTCCATCGCTTGAACAAAGATACGTCATAAAACTTACAGGATAGCATTGGTAACCTTGAGGCTTACATTTGTCTGATTGACGGCTTGATGTGGCCAGTGCTACAGTGAGATATGCGCTTACATCTCATAAGAAGCCACAAGATTATGAGAATTAATTGTTATTCATCCCTACTAGAAATATTCCTATATCGTTATATAGCTAGGAGATCGAGATACGTCTCATGACTCTATTCTTAGCCCTATGAGCTACTCACATGTGTTTGCCCTATTAGATGTGTTCCATTCCGATGGCTTAGTTATACTCCGCCTATTCATCCTAGTTGTTCTTACTATAAGACATTAGGCGTGGGACGATTGAAACCATCATCACATCCTTCATCCGCTTCCAGAAAATGCTTCTCTCCTTTCCTGTCATCTATACCCTTGCCTATTAGGCTGTCGCATCGTCAGCTGTAAATAACGGAAGATAAATTGAGATGTTATGGAAATGTCATTGAGGTAAACTATCTATGCTTTTGTTTTCATGTCAAAGACGATATTGAATTAGGCAAATCATGTTCCACCTATTGAAGGACCATGTTAGGTTTCGTGGCGGTTGAAGACAAGACCATTGATGCGACAGCGCGTATCAAAGTTGTCACATTCAACCCTGAGGATACAGTTGCTAGTGGTCAAGGAACGATTCTGTGGCTTTGATTTCGTTACCACGGAGTAACCGGAAACGGTGGTGCGATGGTTTCGAGTCCTGAGACTTACCAGAAAATAGCATGTTTGATACACGGATGTCTGTTCACCGCACGTATTAAGTAATAAGCAGTATTCAATCAGTAATCGATTTGCAAAACTGTCTAATGATCAAGGGAAAGATGCTATGGTCTGAGTCAATCTAAAGAGATTCCTAATAGTTTGTATGATGTCTAAAGTGTAGATGTAGTGCTTCAAATATGCCCCGGCTTGACCGATCCAAGATCAGATAAAAATCTCCACAAGCAAAAAATCCAAGGATTCCTAACCAGAAGTCTCCTATCTATACTCCATCTGGTTCGAAGGGCCTCCCTCCCCGGACCTGGAGTCAGGCTTCGGTACCAGTTCAACCGCTGAGTCTCTCGAATGTTGCTGCAGATTATCTGGATATCGGATGTAAAAGGCAATCATGACCAAGAGCATCAAAACCGAGTCGAAAACAAACGTCGGCCACTCTTTTTGCTGCAAATACCCATCCTTATCCATGGCGAATTCGACTACTCGAAAGATGTTTCGTACAAGAATAAGAGCTGAAGTAAAGTAGAGCATGTTGAGATATGCCTCCCAGCGAATTCCAACAGGCATACCCGTGTGTCTCAAATGAGCCCTGAATCGTCGGTAGAATACCACGCAGCAGACCACGAAAGCGAGGAAGAGAACGATCTGGGCGATCAGGCCAGCGATGACGATTATGTTTCCGATATCAACAGTGTCTGGGTTGGCTAATAGTCCACCGCCATTTCCCTGGATGTTGAATGTGATGAAATCTCCCAGGACAAAAAGTCGAGTTGTCCAGCGGACGGTAATCCATGAACAACTTTCTCCACCAACAGCTCTGACTAAACGAGAATACACCATGTATAGCGTCACAGCGAAGAAGACTGGCGGTAGAAGGAGGAAGAGGGCCTGCATGATGTAGATCGGTAGAGAATCGGTGGCATTCCATGCTGCGGCTCGAAAGACGTATCCAAGTATTTCGCCTGGAGACTATCATTAGAAGACTAATCAGTTAATAGAGAGGAACATGGACTTACAAATACCGCCTATGAGGAATGGAATGCAGAAGCGGGTTTTGGATCTGTGGATTTTCCATCCAAGACCAATTGAGACAAGGGTAAATAGAACTGTGAAGGTGATGGAGCCTGCGAGACTGGGCACATATTGCCACAAATAAGCCGAGTCCTGGTATTGCTTAAGTTCTGGCATTTTTCGTAATGTCAAATGGGTTCAGGTAAAGGAAAGATTATCGATTATAGCAATGCAATTGCTGGCAGTTTAAATTGATAGAGAGGATTTGGGATAGGAAATCGTTATCAAGTTATCTTGAATTGGATAAAAAGGTAGAGAGGAGATCTAGACTAATGGGAATATTATATCTTATACTTAATTTCAAGCTTCCCACTATCATGACTCCCAATACCTTGATAATCCTTTGCTGACACGCGTGTTGCGGACTATTGCGTACTTCCGATCTCCCGATTGTCTGTAAATAATAAACAGCCACAATCCTCTAGGTTACCTCCTCCAGGTCGCTAGATAAGAATCGGGGGTTTTAAATCCGAACACGCGTGTTAGGTAATCAATCCGCAGGGATTCAACGATAGGCCTTACCTGTACTGGCCTAGCGAGACCTATTTAAGGCTTAGACGGACAAGGGGCTATGCCGTCGATCCTTTTCGCTTATGGTCTGCCATGCCCTCGATGATGATGTCCTCGCAAAATTTCAATTGTTATCTCGTGTTTTTGTATCTCTTCTTCACGCGTATTTTCAATCATACGTGATAATACTGCTGTGTATTGTTTATATTCGTTGTCATTGGCTTAGTCGCCCATATTCTTCAGTACTCTTGTGACCCATCAATCCCAGCATGCTTCGTCGCAGCCATAAAAAGTCAAGGAAAGGCTGCGTGCAGTGGTAAGTTTATCCATTAATCAATCGTATCGATGCGTATGGACTAATGCGATTTATTATCAGCAAGCGACGCCATGTTAAAGTACCCATGTCCATTATCCCTAGTAATCGCCATGACTAACACGCGTGTTTGACAGTGCGACGAGGGCCGACCAGTCTGTCTCCTCTGTACCATGTCAGGCCGAGACTGCAGCTTTGCTGCAGACCCAAGACCCCAAAACCAGAATTCTTCAACATCAGACCTCTCTTCTCGCGAGGGATCACACTTGAGCCCAGACGCCAATCCAACATCAATCAGCGCAACATCATTATCAGAAACTACTTCCACCAGTCATGAAACGACTTTCGATAATGTTGTTAACATGGAGCATATGGAACTATTCGTTCACCTGACAACTACAAGGGACTTGTTCAGTCTTGGAGATAGGGTTCATAATTTTCGAGATATTTTCGACACATGCATCAAAGAAAGTGTCAAGGCAGACTATCTCCTACACGCGATACTGGGATTCTCTGCACGACATTTAGCCAACATTCGTCCTGAACGCTCAGCGCAATATCTTCACCAAGCCGTTAACTTGCAAACACGAGCCGTGTCGCTCTTCAATTCGACAAGCCGCGAAGTCGATTCCTCTAATTGCGTTGCTATTCTTTTATTCTCGGTCACGATCGGCCATCATCTTCTAGCTGATGCACTAGCTACACGCGGTCCAGACGGTCTCGATGGCTTTTTGACCCATTATGTGCATTGCGTGGATACCAATCGGGGTATATATCACGTAACACTTTCAGCATGGCCTCTGCTTCTCGATACAGATCTTGCACCAGTTCTCTCAGGAAGCCAACAAGAATCCAGCAAGCAGCCGAGAGGGAATCAGTGTCAAGCAATCAAACAGCTCATCAACGACTCAAATTCCCTGACACCAGAAGAGAAGGAGGTCTGCCAAGAAGCAATAAAGTTTCTTCAACTCGGATTCGATGCTTTGTCGGAGGACGAGGATGGCCAAACACACAGTCGATATCGCATGATCTTTCAATGGACCATGCTAGCATCTCCGGTATTGACTAGCTTGTTGTTAGCGAAACGACCGGAAGCTTTGATATTGCTGAGCCATTATGCTCTTCTTTTGCACTATGGGAGGGGTCTCTGGCAGGTGAGAGATACCGGGGCGTATTTGTTAGGCCTTATCGTGGATTATCTTCCCCCAGAATGGCAATTTTGGTTGGAATATCCTCGGAGGATGTTGAGCAATGACATTGAGAAAGAAAAGGAAGACTTGACTTCGATGGAAGTTGATGCAAACCCTTTTAGGGTACCAGCGTGATAGCAGAGTAAATAGGGTGATATACCTATTTAGGTTCAACGTTTACTGAAGCAATGCAATCAGGCCACCAGTTCCGAAATATGCCTCATAAGACAGGCCGGTCAGGGCTGTCGACATTTCTAGCAACCAACAAAAAACATTTGACCAATGCCCAGCCCTACAGGCACACAACCCTTGTCCTTTTGAATCAGGTGTCATGGATTTCCTTGTCCTGACAGGGTTGCCATCCAATCAGAGCTGTGATATGAAGAGTGAATTGAGATAGTACTCCGTATAAGGCAGAAATTCAAGCATAATCTTACATGCATAGTAGCTACGCCCCGTGGATCCTCTAGTAGGGGTTTAAGCCACCTGATACGCCAATGAACGATTTAGACCACGAATATCTAGCAAGGCCAGTCCAGGCTCATTTCCTCAGATCATATAACCAAGCCACCCGCCTCACAGCCGGATTTCAATGCAGCGCCTTTTACCAGTTCTTCCCCTGTTATGCCTCTGCAACCTTAACCAAATTTACCGTCTGGATTGTTTAGTACACTTTATTCGTGATCAACTTGGTCGTCTTTCTTTACCACCAAAGGCAGAAAAACTCAACATGAGTCGGAAGCGTCCCTCATCAAAGCAGTACCCACAGCATTCCGATTATGACAGTCTCAACCAACAGCGAAATAGTCAAATTGTAGAAATGCAGAGCCTCCAACAACCACAACAAGAGACTCCTTTCGACAGCAATCGCAATAAAAGACAGATTAATGCCACATCTCGACGTTACCCTGAACACTCCGATCCGGAACATCTCAACGAAAGCCAAGATGATGAGACTACGGAGATGCAAAGCCTCTACAGACCAAAACCGCAGATTTCTGTTCCCATCGTTAGTAACCAGGAGACAAAGGTTACAAACATCCGCCCAAGACGGATAGGCAACGGCGTATGGTTCGCTATAATCACTTCCTTCCTGGTCTTGATCATCGCTGTTGTGTTCTTGGCATGGCTTTGGTTTGAGGACCATGGCGCAAAGACGTGGAGGAGGCTGATGCTCAGTGGGCGGGCGACGCAGGCTATTACTATAACGGGAGTGCTAATAAGGTGGGCAATCGGCACACTTGCTGCTATCGCAACATCTATGGCTGCCTCAATTGCTGTCGAGCGTCATGGCGTCCCTAAGGGTGTCCTCGCTGAGATATCCATCGCCCGCTTCACAAACAGTGGGCCACTGTCTTTGATGAACTTCCTCCTCGGGACAGTGTTCCGCCTTTGGCTCCGGATCCTAATGATCTGCCTGCTGATACTAGTCGTGGCTTCTCAATTCGCGTCTACTCTTCTCGTCTCAGATCTTGGACAACTACAAATCCTTTCTTTCGACATGAGCATGCACTATGGAGTCGGCTTTGAGCCCCGTCAAAACCGTAAAGGGGACAATCTCATTCCACCATTACCGAGGATGGGAGAAGGAACAGAATCTTGGTCCAGAAGCCCCACTCAATCAGAGATATTTGCCGAATACTCAGAACCTGGCAAGGTGGCAGACAATATTGACGACACTGGTACAACGTTGAGGGCCTTTCTTCCCATTGGTTCAAAGGTTGAGAGAGAGTCGATCCAATCTTTTAATGGAATGGCTCGGATTTATGACACGCGAGTTGTCTGTGTACCACCCAAGTTCACTGCTCGATACTGCAAACAGCCTGAAAAAGAAGGATGGTTCATATGCGTAAACGTTACCGCCGACCTATCCAATATGCCGGACTTTAATTACGAATGGGAAGATGGTTGGCATTTTCAGCCAGGAAACAAGGAAGAGGTGTTCACCGCTTCCTTCGCCTGCCATGTTCCCACGGACAGGCTACCGTGGTCAACTAACAACAATTGGATCTTGTGTGTTTCACCGCCGTATGAAGAAGAAGACCCGTATTCATCGTTTAAAAAGATGCCGGATAAGCTAGTCAGTGTCGATTCGCCATTGACAAACCTCACTGAAAGGTATTCCGATTGGAAGAATTATGGGCCTCAATTGCTACTGTCTTTACCACCAGGTATCCAAGAGGTATATTCATACGCAATGTATGGTGAGAGAAAGGTCACTAACTCAACGTGGGTGCACCTTAACTCGAGCAAATCCGGCCCTTGGGTTAGACAGTGGAGCCGAATCGAGCTGGGAGAAGATCAGGAGGCGCTGGACGAACACGTTCAAATGACCTTGTGCTTTGGAGCCAGATCGAAGACGCAGTAAATACTCTGATAGCTGATGACTTTGAGGAGAGCGCTAACTCCAACAAGGCCACTGTATCTCAATATCACGGCGTCAACAAATTCCAACCATACTGAGCCAACGTCGACATTTGATAGAAAGGCCAATCTATACGACACTTTCGGGATACGCAACCAGCTCGGGAGTATTGATCCAAAAGAGGGTAACAGGAGCGTAAAGCGTGAGATCCTCACTATACCAAAGAAAGACTTACAGGAAGCTTTAAAGGGGGTTCCAATAGACGTCAGATACACGGAGTATAGCTCGCCCGAGGCCGCAGACGCTCTAAGTGACTTGGCCATTTGTAGTCAATGTGACTCTAGCAATGCGCTAAGGACCACTCCGCTTGTCTGGCAGATTTTCAACGACGCTCATAATTCAACAAAGTCAGTCGCCCTGGCCATGCAAGCACTAAATACTCTTGCATGGAGGATGGGATATTACGAACACATCGACTCCTATCAAAAAGATAACAACCCAGCCACCATAACCAAATTTGTGGGGGTTGAAGGGCCACGACACAAATCGGGGTTTGTCTCACTCATGACCATAATTACTGGAAATGTTTTAATCTTCATCATTGTCGGCTTCTTCTTCAGAACTTCGACGGACTCAAGCTTCGTCGACAACGCATGGCATACCATAGCGCAGATTTCCCAGAGCGATGAAGCTCGACCACTGCTGGAGAGGGCCAGGCTTGCGTCAGACCAAGATATTGATGAGTGGCTTCGTGGAGAAGGGCCACCGAAGGGCTTCATGGGGAATGTGAGGGGATTCTTTGGAGATATCAAGCGCATGTTTAGTCAGAGAGAAGAGGAAAGATTGTTTGTTCGGGATGGTGTATTTACCGGAGTTGGACCAAAGTAAAGACCTTTCTTATTCCATGAGGGTTGGATTTGAGTATGGAGCACCGGAAATGTTAAGTCACTGGCGAGTCGAGGGGAGGGAAACTGGGAAAGACACGAGGAATCATAGCAACATAAAGACAGATAAAGATGAACCAGGCTATAAACATGGTAAAATGGCACAAAACCATTATTATAATACTACTATACTAAGTATATCATGAGAGTAAAAGTGAGAATTGTAAATGCCGGAAAAATCCTGGGTGCAAAGTGGCTACCCGCCGAAGGTTCTGTTGAGGTTGATACTGGTGATGACTTTGTTGTACCACGAGGCTCAGCAGTTGACGAGGGCAAGTCCGGTAGGTCTGTCAGAGGAGCCTCGCTGACTGCTGACTAGAAGGATTGTCAGATGTATGCAATCAATAAGGAAATTATGTATACTTACAAGGCCAGTTCCAATAACAGACTCAAAATTATCACACCCAGAATACCCCCAAAGATTTGAGACTGCAGCCTCGGTGGCCAGACAAGACGCATTTCCAATGTATTCACATGAATAATCGAGGCGAAGTAATTGCGGGCGACAGGTGCATGAACTGAAGCTCGAAGTGTCTAAATCGGATATGTATTCTTGACACTCACTTATCATGTCCTGGGCTGTTTTGCACACCTTTTTCACCTCGACACAGAGTTCATCTGGATGTTCTGTGTAGGCACTGAATGGCGGCGTAGTTGGCAAAAATGTGATGAAGCTGTTGCAGAGGCTCTCCCAGGATTTAATGCCTTCATCAAATGTGCTGTCGAGCTCATTACCGAGGAAGCAGAGATGTAGTTCATTTTCGCATCTGTTTGTCGCAACCGTCAGCGAAAGGCTGCTAATACAAAGACCTTGAAGCTTCCAGCAGTGGAATTCTCACTTGTATAGCGAATCCAGATATTTCTGATTGCAGAGGCATTTCTGCTTTCCAGGACGATCTACAACGGTCGCGCAGGAATTCCCAGAGTTAAGAAAGCTGTTACAGGCTGGAAAAGTTGTTATGTGAGAGCCGGCATTGCAAGTGAAGCTTGTAGAGATTGTTTCAGCAGTTGCATACTGAGCAATACATAACAGAAGAATATGAGGCTTCATTCTTACTACTTCGTGGTAGATTCGATGGTTCGATCTGAACAGTCCGAGACGACCTAGTTTGCGATGTTCAGGCCTACGGTGAAATGATGAAAGATTAAGAGGCACGCGAAGATCTGATCGAACAAGGACTTGAGCTGAAAGGATGCTATGTTATACTGTTTTAGAACACCATCCTCTACCAGTCCAACTCCAGCAATACCACAAGGAGTTATCAAGGCCACGAGGCACATTGTTTCTCTTCTCCGATTCTCATTCGATAAAATCTACACCAATACAACAGGCTGAAAACTTAAAAAGCTAATATCACATTTACCGATGTGATACCATGACAACAAGAAGTCCAATTGGCCGACAACTGGACTAACCGTCAGCCTCACCAATATTTCTAGCCTATTTGGTCTTACAGGTCTCGGGCTGGAAGCCGATGCAACATTATGCAACCCACTCAGAATAGTTGTCGAGTGCTAAGATATAAGGGTCTCTGTTGGTCGAGAACATTAAGAGACTAGGAATTAGACAGTTGGATGGACCTTATACAAATGGCCCGGCTGGAGCGCAGCTCAGAATAGAGGAATTGATCCCAAGGCTTTCTTTATAATGGTTTTCGTCAGTAATGCTATGCAAGATGACCTCCCCCAACTCAAGGCCCAATAGGCCTAATTCAGGGCGGAGTGCTATATGTCGGCATTTACAATGTAAGTGACCCTCGCATACCCGATTATCTGCCCAGCGGACAACACAAGTACAGATTGAACACTGTTTCTGACTGCGAATACGCAGATTTTCGTCATAGTATTTCGACTGTTTTCCATTTTGCCTCAAGCCAACTAAAGAAGATCAAATCGAAATGGCAGAAATACCGACAACGAGTTCCCCCGAGAAGACCTCCGTTACTTCTCACCACCTGGGGTATGGCCCTTCAGCTTTTCTGTCAAATTGCCATCATTGTCACTATATGTAGTCTGTGGCACTACTCAAACATCCATAACGGAATTGCCACCATTGGCGATAGCCCTGATGCCTCCTTTGACTCGAAAGGCTTCCATGCGCCCCCGATCCTGGGCTCATCAATTGTCTGGGCCACTGTCCCGGCTTGGATTATGTCGGCCTACTCGTCGCTCTGGTCTGCGATGCTTGATACTTTCAAGAAGGTTCAGCCACTGCTAGAACTAGAAAAGGTGAACCAGGTATCGCTACCAGGTACTGAGGCCTGTAGAAAGCTGTGGCAATGGCTCTCGCAAAAGCTGTCGCCGTCGAGTGCCTCACAAAGTCAACCGCCATCGAACCCAAAGACAAAGTATTCTACAGTTCAGAAGACACTATTACTGGATTACGGAGAGTGGCCTGTTCTTAACGGCCTCAGGGCTATGCGAGTCGGCCATATTCTCTTGGGTATTTGCCTGCTCTTGCGGGCAGCACTTTGGACGGCAGGCGGTCTCACTGCCGCTATCTTCGCCTCAGTCCTGGTACCTTCAGAAGTCGACACCTCCCTCTATACTATCCAGTATTTTGACGAATACCTTGGCTGGCGTACTGGAAAAGGAACAACCACCAACTCCTCCTTAACACCAGCTCTTGACATTGTAAGCGCAACCGTGTTAAGAAACGGGGAAAACTACCCTTGGACAACAGACACGCATTCTTTCTTACCCTTCTTTCCTACTTCGATCAAAGGCCCAGAGAATTATACTTTTAAAACCGAAGCATACTCAGCAACCATCGACTGCAACGTTGCTACAGAACAAGACCTCATACGCATAGGTGGCCTCCGTCTGAACCTACAGGCAGGCGATGAAAAGAACTCCGCCCAGCTTCGATTTGGCTTCCGCCACGAGAATTGTAGCGTAGCTAAGTGGTTCACTATCACCAACACGACCGAGCAGTACGCTAGGATATGGTCTACCGACTGTAACCTTGACAATGGCCGAGTAAGGTTTGGAATGTTTTCCGGAACCTATAATGCCACGGAGAAGTTCCATATTTCGAACCTGACAGTTATCACTTGCAAACCTCTGATATACAGGTCCAATGTGACGCTGAGTATCTCAATCACCAACAATACTGCCACGCCTAAAGTACTCAAGTTTTCTGAAAGGACAAAAGAACAGTTCTGGCCTTTCTTCGCTTCAGCTTGGTTTCGCCAGATCCCGTTGTATTCCGTCTTTGATCCAACTGTACTCAACGATATGGATACCTTCTCACGCCTCGTCATTGGTCATGCATCGGGAGCGCCGACTCTCGCGGTATTACCCGAAAAACAGAAGATCGTCAAGTCTTTTGGTATAGTCTTTCGAGCATTATTCTCAAACTTTGTAACGCTACAGGCTTATTCTGGAGCACCAAGACAGGAGATCACTGGTACACTGTCACGGCTAAGGCTTCGGCTGTTTGTCGTCAAATCTGCTTCTATAGCCATAATCGCCATTGTTGGCACTGCACTCATCACAACTGTCATCCTAGCCCTTCACCTGCACCGCAATCGACATATACTGGCCCATTACCTCGACCTCGTGCTGGGTACCGCAGTTTTATTACGTAATGACACTAGCAATGGCCTTGAGAGCTACGTACAAACGCTTATAAACCGAGCTCGCGCAACAGCTCAGGGATTGGATGGTGTTGACCTCGTTAAGTTTGCAAAGCAGCAGTCGGATCTAAATAGCCAGCTTGTGTGGGCTGAAGGAGAACCCAAAAGACTGGAAGTCAAACGGGTCTAATTAATATGTATTGATTAGATATGCTGAAATTGGTCGGACCAATTAATCAGTAGCTTTGCCTGTATGGGGAGCCCACTTGAAGCTTTCATATTTTCTCGCAATGGTAACCTTATTACCTGTTGTAAACAATAAGTCCAACCGGTACTATAGCATCATCGCGGTAGACAACCATCTCCGGATAGTTAATCAGCCCTCCATCTTGAGCAAGCACTCCCTCCACCTTTCATGAACAAGTCAGTGATCTGGATACAGGGTATTTTGAAGATAAGGCACTTACACTGTCAAAGCCTGGGTCTGGCGCACGTCGGTTTGGACATCTATTCCTGAGATATTGTACGCGGCCAGTGACGACTTTGCAGACAAGTATAGCGTTAACTTTCGAATTGGTCATGGCGTTGATTGCGAAGTCATCTGCTTCTGTATACCATTGTTAACGTATACCCAGGATATATGGGTTACTGACTGACTTGAGGATGTCGACGTGGTATATATCCCTTTACCAAATAAACCCGCCGCTCAAAGATAGTGTCAGTTGAGAGATTCCAGGGGCGGTTCCACAAGCGTTCGAACTTACCAGACTTGGACACCTGGAAAGAGTTTTTGAGGATCCCGCAGAGTCCACAAGTAGGTTGGTCGCACCGGCGGATATGCTGATCTTGGCCTTGTCCTCGCAAGCCACCTGGCTCACCGGCATAGCAGCATCGACGAGTTCCATGCCAAAGATAGTCATATTCGCCATTTGAGGCTTTGATAAGCTTATCCCAACGTTTCGAGCGATAGGAATTTCGAAATTCAGACCCTCGGAATCTATGGATCGATTGGATAAATGGCATACGCTTGTTTGGATGCTTCCAAGTAGCTAGAAACCCGTGTTTAACTGCTTTCATATTAGAACCAATTAGTTTAATTACCTGTAGCGCAGTGGTACATACGTTCTTGATACCCCTCACTATTCTCGTCGAGTCGATATAATTGCTGATTGCTTTGGTCAGAATCGACTGAGCAACTTCTGATGATTCCACTTACTGGGGGCATGATCAAGATTAGAGAGAGTATATGAGTAACTAGGAAGAGTCTGTGGATATGATGGAAATGGGATTCCTAATACTTTTGGTCGTCTATTGAGATAAACGTGAGTATGACATATAGGATACAATGGTCTTAGACTGGGCGAGAGAATAAATAGTATAAATTGGGGGAATTCGGAACTTATTTATATAAATCCAACCTCTATCAGATCTGACACAGTGCCTGGTGTCTACGAGTGACTGACCATCTGAAAGAACATGGCAGGCTCGCTCAGTGCAACGTAAATTTCAGATGTCACAGCTACGTGTATATCTTTGATTCACGAGATGCCTTCTATATTCATGGGCTTTTAGTCTTAGACTTTCAGCAACGCAATTCTGTCACACCTCTGAAAATAACGGCACGAAGCGCATAATCACGGGCTCAAGATTCTTTCAAAGGTTAGGCATTCACATGGGATGTTCTTCTGAATCTGCGAGTACAGACAGCACAAGTAGTTGATGGCGGTAACTCAATAGAATGTATACCAAATATAATTCAAATCTCTGTAGTGTCTAAAAATTGTCTCCTGTTTTAAGTATGAAGTCTTGGAGATACCAAAGCGTCTTATCTCTGTGATTACAGATCACTTGATTTGTCAGGGTCTTGAAGTTAGAAGCCCTGTCCCAGGTCATACTGGCATGCCGAACAATGATCCCCTGTCCGAGCCGAGATATTGTATCTTCCACACCGCCTACATGGCCGTGCTGGTTGCTGCAGCAGTTGTGGTCGAGGAGAACCTCGGTCCGCTTCTCTATTTTCTAAGGTACAATAAAAGCAAAATTGCGTTCCATCGTAAACTGGATTGTCTCCACACTGCCTGCACATTCTATATACGCCCATATGAGGGGCGAACCTAGGAATACACCCATGACAATGGTGATCGCCATTTTGGAGGATGGGCTTTCTGCAGCTTACACAATAGAAAGAGTAATGGTAGTGGTGAGAATCGCAACTGTCGCACTGTAGTCTGCCATTATTAGTCGGGTTAGTGCAGTTAAAGCAGTATATCCATGAGAAGCGACTTTCAGGATAGGATGGTCGACTAGGTCGTCGAGGGGGTCGCCCAACAATTACTTCAGGTCTTCCCTGGACTCGAGGTATCCTGGGTGGACTTTATTCTATAGGGGTGTTGAGGATGCGTCTAAGTTCCATTCTTGGCAGTGAGAACTCGATTTTCACTTTTATTTACTTGTTATATAGGTAAGAAACATAGAATAGATGTTAGAAGGTAAATTTCTAAATTTATAGTTACAATATCTTGTCCATCAGAAGACTCTCAGTCTGCCTTGCTGATTCAGAGTAGATCTGGCTCACATGATAAACAGGCGTTTATCAGGAAAACATGTTTGTGAATCAATGTTGCACACTCGAGAAACACCATACTGAACTGATTGATAAAGCATATTAAAGACTCCAACCATATCCTTTTTCTTGGTAACTCATCAGCTCGGCTAGAAAGCCAAACTCCGGACGGACAAGCCGGAATACGTGATGATACTATTTTGCAGTGCAGTGATTTGTGTGAACATTGATCACTTACACGCCCACACCTGGGTGCTGAGTAATAACATCCGAGGGGAGAGCTCTGAAATGATCAACTACTCACTCTGGAAGTATGTAGTCATGTGATTCAGTAGTGGGGAAATAATCCTCTTCTTTGTAATCTTGTTGGCACTCTTTGACTGAAAGTTGAATAGATAGTTGTTCTTTGCCTGACAGCGAAAGCTAGCATTCTGACGTTTTGGTAGTGGAATTCTGGAAAGTTCATTGTTCCCCAATTTCGTCTTGTATGAGGTTAAGGTGGTATATCAAGGTAAGTCTATCCTCGTTAAGCTTGATGCATCATGTTCAATGCAGAACATATCACTTTTCAACAACGGAAGAACAAAGAAGCTCCTAGGTCCTGCCAACAAGATAACAAAGAACAAAGGAACAAGTCAGTCCTCACAAGTGAGAACTGACACCTATGAGTTGAGAAATTTAATATTTGTATGAACATTTCGGGTAGAATAGAGTGGAATGTGAGCCTCGGGTCCTCGACTCTGCTTTTTGAAAACTATATAATGAGCGAGCCCTGCGGCACCTTTTACAATCACCAACATCTCTGTTGTGACTCAAAAGTGCTATTTGCAACTGAGACTTGTGGCGAAAGCTGGACTCTCCCGACCTACTATCAGTACAATCAACAACAGACAGAGACAGTAAAATGACCAATCCACTACAGCAGAAACGAAAAGGATACATTAACTCTTTCTGCACCGTCACGATGCTGAAAATCCAGGATATGCTCAATCCGATCCCCGACTTCGGTAAGATGAGACTTGAGAGTATTCTGAACCCTATCTCCGATCCAGACGAGCCAAACACTACAGAGTCCGAAACCGTTGAGTCACCTATCGAGTTTTCATCACTGGAGTTCCACAATGCTGAGAACACAGGCGTGGAAAGCGATGAAGACGGAGAGAAATACTTACAACCTCATAGAGATGCCTACAAAAAGCGGAAGGAACTAGGTATGTGTGTAAGATGCCCAGAACAAGCAGTATCTGGGAGAGTGATGTGTAGGGAATGCATGTCCAGATCAAATCAGCAGAAGAGAGACCGGAACAATAAACGGAAGCAACTCGGCCAATGTGTGAGATGTTCACAAGAAGCAGTGGCTGGAAAAGCCAAGTGCGGGAAATGCTTGGAGGAACAAGCAGCATATTCAGCTAAAGGCTACGCAAAACGAATGCAACTCGGCAAGTGCTCGATGTGTTCGGAGAAGTCAGTCGCAGGGAGAACAACGTGCGAGGACTGCGCAAAGAAACAGTTAGCAAGAGGTATGCAACGCTATTCAAAACAGAAGGAACTCGGTAACTGCACAAATTGTTCACAGAAAGCAATGGAAGGGAAACCGCTATGCGCTGACTGTTCAAAGAAATCAACAGGCTATAAGAAGCATCGAGATTCTGAGCAACAGGGACGACGTGCGAGAAAGGAATATCACAGGCGTAAGGGACTGGGTCTGTGTGTTAGATGTACTCGAGAAGCAGTGGCTGGGAAAACAATGTGCGAAGAATGCGCCAAGGCAGACTCGGCCAGGCACGCGAAGGCAATCGCTGAAGCAGTTCCCAAATGCTACACATGTCGCTCACGAGTACCAGAGACCGAGGGCAAGCGCAGATGCGAGAGGTGCATCAAAACGCACCAGGAGTGGAAACAGAGAAGATCTGAAAGGCTAAAGGAGCTTGGGAAGTGTGGGAAGTGTCCTGAAGATGCAGCGCCTGGCTTGACTCACTGTGAGAATTGCCATGAAAGGAACAAAGAAAAGGAGAAAGCGTATCTCGAAGCTAGGAAGGAACTCAAGCAACGACAAGGCTTGAGCGGTTGACGTTCATTTTTGAAAAGGTTTAAGCATAAAGACAGTTGAGAGGGTATGTATGATAGATTGATTGAATAGGTGACTGAAAAAGAATAAAAAAGGTGTGGCATAGTTTTCGAACCGTAACTCAAAATTGTGTATGAAGGCCAAGTAACTCCACACAGGCCCTTTCAGTCGAACGGACCAAACCGTCTGGACCCGAGCTGTATATCCATGCCCTTTTGCCCTCACGAATTCCATTCTCCGGTGCAGTAAGATCACCGTTAGACGGGTTGCTGAGACAAAGAGCTTGCTGAATCTGTTCCTTTGGTTCCGTCGCCCATCCTCCGATCTGATGTGCGTAACCAGCGTCAGGTCCGGAATTGATAGGGCGGATGTTTCGAGATCCTGCCACTCCTTTATGTTGGACATTTCTCTATGGCGAATAGCCCAAACCAGAGTGAAACTGTTGCTGGAAGAGGTGGCTCGCATTTTAAGCCACCAGCAGACAAGGCTGTATGCACCCGTAATCCCTGTACCACCGACGATGCAAACGATATTGCAAGCCTGGTCATACTCAGTGTTTCGCGACTAATAGGGACCCTCTAGTCTTACGGTAATGTCGACTGAGTCAATTGTTCTCGGGGCCAATGCTCCGAGCTTCCAAGTCTATTGCTTTTCGATCTTCTTCGCTTTGCCTTGAGCTCTCTGAAACAGGAACACTGGTCCTCCTGTAGAAGGGCTAAGTATTGCTGTGAATGCATGATTCTGGGTGTTGCTGATGGAGGGAATGTTCAAGTAATAGCTCTTAAGTGGAGTGAATGATGTCATGCCAAGTTCCTCTTGGGATTCATCTGAAGCTATTTGGTAACCCCCAGACTGAGACCAGTGGAGGTAATGTCAACCTGTACCAGCCTTCACCAGCATTCTCGAGCTTCGCGATTGTCTTTTCCTGTAATCCTGTGACTGGTCCGGAAATGAATCGCCAAGCCCAGTCCACTACCCAAAGAGACAAACCACGTAGGAGGAGATAAAAGTTCGTGCTTACGTGGATGCTCGATCCTTCAAGATGCATATACTGCTAATGACATGGCAGTAATAAAAGAAGTTATAGTGGCGTCGGCGAATCCAGGGGAGAGCAGTAATTGTAAAAAAGATTTAGGACAAGAAGAACTGCAATTCCGGTTTCTGTAGAGGTGCTGTACCATTCGCTTCGTGATTCGCTTTCTTCAAGAGTCAGGGCCGGGTTGCCGGTAGCTAAGGCTTGATTTCTGGCTTTGTCGCCGTCGCTACTAGGATTAAGAGCATACGTCTAATTTTAGGTTAGTATTTCTCGCATTGACCAGGAGGGATCGGCTTACCAGGTAAGAAAGCATACGTTCAAGATCGGCAGATGTAGTACTTGTATGTATCAGAATTACAAGTCAGTTGAGCCCTATGATTGAAACATGGTTTCAATAGGGGAACGGTAAGACGACAAAAGCCGGAGAAACAACATGTATCCGAAATCACTAATTTAGCCTCAAGATACTACGAAAATCTCCAAATAAAGAGGCGCAGCAGCAATTTTTGTTCCTTGGCAATGTTGACGTGAGGCAACTTGCGAAAATCTATTCATTGGGATGTTCGGAGATTATCTTTCTAGCCAAAAGTCCTTTCGAGCGGGCTTTCCAAATAAGCTGTCCAAGCTGACCTTTGTCAGCTCTCGTTGGAAATGGCCGATTTAAGCTTATAAGAAATAAGGATGTTTGTCCATTTCTAGCT